>JAPQRN010000017.1:20731633-20753104 GCA_037367275.1 Coranthus polyacanthus
CATGCATTCTCTCATCTTTCTAGGCTAGCTACATGAACACTAAAACAAATAAAAACTAAACTAAAACTAGTCAATTCAAAACTAAACCTAAAATCCAATCCAAAACCAAACTGAAAGACTAAATAAAAATAAAAACTGAGGAACATTTAAAAGTTAGTATAACTCTGGTGTCAAGTGCATGTGTGGTACCTGAATATTCTTGAAACGTTGGTACAGATATCCTGATCTTTGTAGTGTTGACGCAGCACCATACAGAGCTCTGATAGTACACCGAAGGCGACGAAGGATGGACGAGAATCAGGATGATCAGCGAGGTTTCTCAGCATCGCTGTCAGCTGCAGGGGTCCGAGGTCCGACACAGAAAGAGAGATGAAAAGGAAAAGTTTAGGACAGCAATACGTACAGTAGTGTATGCATTCGGCCCAGTATTGTCTGTATCCTGCTTGGTGTTGCACTATTACATCCAGCACACAATGGCAGTCGTGCTCAGTGAGGTTGGCTACTGGCCTATACAGGACGCCATACAGTAGAGCGACCGGAAACTATTCAGTATGGACATTAATCATTCTATCACAAGAGGGAAACTGTAATTCCTGACACATGGCAGCAATGAACCTTCTAGAAAGTCATGGTGTTCTTATTTTCCTTCTCTAGCAGCATAATGAGTTACGTTAGATATCAAACAAAGTGGTAGCTGACAATGTTTGCTTGGGCCGACTTTGTGTGGTTCACAGCAATCATTTTGTTAGAGAGAAGCAGGGTGTGCTTTGGACTGAGGTATCCTGGCCAGCAGAGAACATTGCTCTTGGAGCAGCTTACATGCCAGACATAAACAAAAACATTTTTGTCTAAGAGTTGGAAATTCCACATTCATCAATAAACACAATTAAAACGTTTAAAAAATATTATTTTGTTCCTTATCATTGACAGAGTAATGAAAGCACTTTGGGCTTCACTCTGGGCTGGCTCCACAGTACATCTCATACACGCTGTCATTTTACAGTCCCAGCAGATCACTTTGAACCCACAGTGGACATCACTGGTTCCATAGTGTATTGGAGATCACATCTGTTTTACACGCAGAAGGTCCTGGGTCCAATCCCTGGTGGAACCAAACTTCTGTCATGTTGTGACTTGTTAAAGTTCAGGGAATGTCTTTGAGATAACGCAATGAAATGTTTTCATGTCAAAACACTGAAATACACAAGGTGGACATGTCCTCCGTTTGCCCAGAGTTTGGTCGAAGTCTAGTTAGATAGCTTTTAGCGTCTTTGAACATAACCAGTGGAACAGTTGGCTGTTGATATTTGACACAGTGCTCTTTAAACCACACTAAAGACCTGTATTTGCACAGTATATATGTTTGTATGTGTGTGTTTTGTATGAGATGATTCTATAGAAATACATTTGAATTTGAATGGACCATCAAATCAAATCATTTAAAACACATCCCCATTTATAACATCCCCACTGAGCTATACACTTCTCAGCAGCTTGGAGTCTTTGACACACCTGTACAAGGATGTGCCCAGCTATTGTAAAGTGGGCATCTTCTATTGTGTGGAGCCTCTGGACGACTTTCTGAGCCACACCAATACAGTTCTTGTCCAACAGGAGTCTGAGGATTGCACGGTTTCCAGAGAGAAACTTAAGAGTACCAACGCAGTACAGCAGAGCTTCTCCAGATGTAGATACTTCCTCATTGCTCAAAATGTCCAGCAATGAATCTAGAGATAAAAAAAATATGTTATGATGCATATGCACACATGTGAGCTATTCTTTGCACTTATTCATCACTTTGGTACAGTACATATTACTGTCATATGTAAAGGCTTATCACTCTTTGTTATGTTGTTCTTAGGTGTTTGAAAACCCCCACTTACATGCTGCACACCTCAAATATTGCAACAATAAAGGAGCAATACAAGTGCTAAAGAGTGTAATTTGATCCCTTAACTAAGAAATTGAATTGCACATTCTAATTGGACGGCATGTAGCGATTGAATTATCTTAAATAACTTGATACTGAGCTAGATCAAATATTGTTTACCTACGATGGAGTTGTTCTGGAAGAGGATGTCATTACTTTCACTGCGGCTGATCTTAAATATGAGCTTACAGATGTTGAGCAGGTTGTTCCCACTGACACACAGCTGAGGAGAAAAATACCAAAACTTCACAACTTTCGTATTAAGCACCAAAATGCCCTGGATGCCCTTTTAATAGAGACTTAGTGGAAGACTTGCTGACACACACACACAAACTCACAGCGAAGCAGAGTTTGGCGATATGCAGGTTGAGCTGGGCCGAGTTGAGGTCGATGAGGCGGAACAGTGTTCGCAGTATCCCTGACCTCCTCTTACAGCGTCGGCCGAGCATGTCTGCTTCTGCCAAGGTGCCATGGAGACGGACACACAACTCACACAGACGATCCACTGAACCCTCAGGACTGCCTGGCATCACCGGAAAGCATATATCGCAAAAAAGTAAATAAAATGATGTCAAGTTCAGGGCAACATGTCCAACATGCAAGGAACAAGCAAAGCAAATATCCGAAAATGAAAACACCTACTTGTGAGTGTTGGCAGGTCTATGTAAAACAGATAAGTAATATTTTGTGTATTGTGAAATATACTGTGAAATAGTAGTAATACGCTACTACAAGATTTTTTTATTTGTATAAAGAACTGGAGGTTAAATCCTCACCATGAATAATCGGTCAGCAGTAAAACAACATTCCCCTCCCTTTTCTAAGAAGCAGCTTTGACTTTCAATGGTCAGATGCAGGGAAACAATTCTGCAACAGGCAGCAACAATCTTGACACAGAGGAAGAGAAAGGGTGGAGTCTTTTCCTTGTTTTTGAGGTAAAATAAATGTTTTCCTTGCATAAATAACAGGGTTTGGCCATTCTAAAAAAGGTTGGCTACAGTCTCACACTCAACACTGCACTGCAATTTCCCACTGAATCTGAAAGGTGTTTTATGCATGAGCCAGAAGGCACTTGGTACGATAAATATTTAATATTTATCTTTCAAATGAATTTTCCATTAAATTTGTAGAGTGTTAAAATATTTACAGCCATAGATTTCATTTCATGGCTGCCAGACTGCAGTTTCAGACTAGGACAGTTCTGTACAGATGCCAAACATAACAATTTTTGGTTTGCCTTTCTTCAGCGGTAGAAATGACAGTGCATTTTACTATGACTTTATGCTGGTTATCCTCTTCTGCTAAAATATATTTCCAAGTCTGGTGGTTGAAATATTAGAAGAAAAATATTGATGAGGCACTAATAAGAGAAGGCCCTCAACCAAAAAGGAGAATGCGAGATAGAAAGCGGGTGGAGTATGTGACAAATCTGATGCATATATATATTCTTCCGGACAACTGAATAAATCTCATAGATGAAAGATAATGTACGTCTTAGAAGACTCTTGTGTTGGCACTTTTTACCGGAGTTCCTTATTGAAATACCCACTCTACCTGCAGCCTCCAGTTGTTGGAGAAGAGGCACAATCGTATTATTCCACACCAGTGACTCTGCACCCTCCTCTGTGCTTGTGCTTTTGTCTCCATTGCCCTCTTCTGAAATGTGCACAGACATTTGCAGTTAGCCAATTACCACCTGTCCACAGACAGTGAACATGAGCGGCAATCATGGTTCACAAGTTCACTGTCTTAAAATAAAGCAGCAGGAAGTTTGATGCCACAATGAAAGGTCACCAGTTACAGCTCCACTTCCTCTGATTTGTTTCTGTGCTGATGTGACATTGTCTTGACTCTGTGTGGGCATGTGAGTGTGTGCGTGTGGTGTGAATACTTGTGCATCTAAGCTTATGCATGCAGCTGTCTTCAGTCTCTCACACACCATGTACCTTTTTGTTTGCAGAAAATCTGCATACCGTTTTGCTTGGTGTGATTCAGGAAACTGTGGTAGCTCAAACCAACAGCTCTCTCTGTTATTGGCTGGTTGCTTCTCATGGAGCAAATACGGCCCTTAGCAACAACACCCCAATCAAAGTTTGACACTTAGCAAGTCTTTTTCAGATACAGAGAGAGGTGTGCCTCAGTTCATACTGAAATAACATTTCTAAGCTTAGAAGAATATACTGTGGTTTTATATTTAAACATTCTTATTCAGTTTTGCTTTAGATGTCTTAGAAAATAGGTTATATTTGAAGTGAAATTGCTATATTGCATCAGGTAAAGTTGCAAATACATTTTTATTTCTACATAGCATGCAAATTATACTATTTGTCTTGAATTTGGAAATAAAGTATAGCTGGACAAACCTGTTCTCTGTCCTGCTCTGCACTCAGTGGGTTTAACTCCTGAGTCAACACCTGGTTGAGTTGTTTTCCTCCTGGCAAAAAGAAACACAAAAAGGCACAAAGATCCGGGTTACAGCAGATATTTAAAAAGAAACATATCGATTTGTTTTGTTTAGCTAGTTTTAACACATGAAATTGGTTCAAAACTGTTTTAAAATAATGAATCAACATCTAAACTGAGGAAAAACAATGACATATTTAAGTGTTCAAGAATACATCTCCATGAAAAGTTGCTTGATTCTCTCATGAGAACAAGACGTGCACTTTCCTTAGATGCCACTAGGTGTCCCTGTTGCAACAGTGGTTGAGGCTTCTATGCAGGTGCAGTTATCTCTATTTTGAGTATGTCTGTGTAGGTACATTTGCGCTCCTGCAGATATAGGCATGTCTTTTGTGTGTGAGTGGTTGTAAGTTAACGCCCGCTGAAGAATATTTGTAACGGCGCATCGAAAACTGCAATCCCAAACAGACAGCAGGAACTAACGTCTTAGCTTTGTGGGCAGTCTAGTTAAAGCTGCTCATGCTTTGTCACTGTGAGCTGTCTCCACAGTGTTACCGTAAAACCCTACAAAAACACACACCCTCGTCATGCTATCTATGTGCTGTGGCTTGCCCTCTGCATGTCACTGGTACATTTTATTCTCTACATGTCACTGTCGGGTCTGGCCTCTTCCACATTTTTCTGCTTACCTGTGTTGTGTGACTGTTCTGTTCCCATGAGCAGTGTATGTTTGCTTTTATATAACTATTCTGTTTATTGTATGTTAAGTACACTGAAAAAAAATCCTTGTGTGTCACATTTGTCCAAAAAGCTGAATCTGATTCGAATATGAAGAGATAAACACAAGATGGTGAGTCATCCTTTTCATCTCGATCACTGCAAGGTTTTGTCCAGTATCCTCACATTAAAGAATGAATCAAATCAATTTTGAAAATAGCTAAGTGTAATCATTCTCACGAAGGCAAACATTATTAAGTTGCAGACTGTCTGAAGTGGAGAAATTAGAACAAAAGGCAGAATGGAATATTTCTTTGAGCTTTCATTCTCAAGTGAGCTTTATTTATTTAAAAAAATAGACAGATATTGTAAGAATTAAATGTATTTGTGCTTAATAATGAAGACTAAACTACCAATAATACATGTGCATGTAACAATACAGCACTCCCACTTTCACTGATGGAGATTTAGAGATGGTATAAGCTGGCACACAGGGCATATGCGGCAGGGAGCACTGGCTAAGGCATGTTGCAGTGAATGTCAGGGAGGGGGCCTTGGCTTTGTATGATAGGATTAAGAGGCTGATAATAAGGCCTCTTTGTGTGATACTGCATTCTCTGAGACATGACCTCATCCCTGTCTTAAGCCTGGCCAGTGGACTGCAGTCACAACACATGCTGCTGCCAGCCTTGCCCAGATGGGTACCCAAATCTAATAGAGAGCCATTTGGAGCTATAAAGCTCCAGCTTATTGGAGAAAAAGAATCTAGTGGACGTCTAATCTTCCCTATCTTTATATCTCATCCAACTCATCATATTAATCTGTCATGCTGTGTCTATTTTCACTTGCAGTTAGTGTACTTCTGGCTCAACTATCTCTGATTTTCACTCTGTGTAACACACCTTTTGAGTAGCAACACTACAGAAGAGTGCTTCAGAAATTCTGACTTAATGCTTATCAAGAAGGGAAGTGTTTAAATGCATCATCTTTATTCATGCATGGACCACAGTCTGATCTCTTGGGAAGCCTTCGTCAGCAACAAGTTATAAAAACACTGCGTGTTAACTTGGCTCATGTGGGAGGAGGTAAGGACTTGTGGGTGATAGCCCAGATTTCCTGTAAAAGTGTTTTATGGTCTGTTCCCCCTCAACAGCCCAGGCCGCTCCACCCGATCAATAGGCGGATGGATTGTAACGACAGCCCCCGACCTCACACCAAGAGTTATGCTCAACTGACACGCAGCTGATGAGGTCGGCAGAAAAAAGCAGAGCTTTTAGCCTCTCTGCACTGTGAAGGTGTAAAAGCTGACACATGATAGTAATGACAGATAGAGGTAGTTTCACTTGGAATGAAGCTTGCCAAGAAGTGGGATTTAAAACGTGAGCAAGATATAGAGTACAGTAAAGTATATGAGGGCTTAAAATGGGGTCAAGTGTCTCAAGTTGAAGAATTTCTTCTATCCATTAGTTAGTGTGACCATTTTTTATATAAGTGATTTCATATATTCAACTCAGTACTATTAGCCGGATATATCTAGGAGGTATTGGTTGCGGAACATGCAAACCATTGCTTTGAAAGTTATTTTTTGTAAGTTATTAATAGTAATTAAAGAGGAAACCCTTCTTTTTGTGAGAGATATTGTTACACAGAGTTTGACATACATATTTTTGTATTGTTTAAGTGATCAAAAGCAAGGCAGTACATAACTTACAAATGAAAGTCACCATGCAGCATTAGAAAACCTTAATAATTAATAGTAAATTTAGTCAAGGTTTTGTGTCCCTGTTTAACTTACTACCAACCCGTACAGCAAAAGCAGGTTCCTGAGAGTTAACTTTTAGTAGTGAGGACATCCTATTGTTTACATTTAATCTTTAAGTGCAAAACAAATCCGTAATAGTAATAATACAAAGAAATCTACTTACTTAGGTACTTATTGTTGTAAATGTCAGTTAGGTTAGCAGCTAAACCAGAACACAACGAGTCATAATAAGCACTCTAAATTCAATATACTTTGGCAACAAAAAGAGAGAAGTATAAAAAGCAAAGAGGAGGATTTAGTAGAAGACAAAAATGGAAAGCACACTCTAAGTCCATCTAGTTATGGCTACCACTGCAACTTCTGTGTGCTAATAAATCTTCAACTCATTGTTGTTCTGACACTGTGGTCAGAGAGAGGGAGTAGGAGATGGTAGGAGGGCAGAGTGGAGAGAAGAAAAGATTATGCAAGTCTAACAGAAGGACAGAAAGCATACCTTTCACTTGCTGTTCTGCATGGAGTGGGTCTGTGGAGACCACTGTGGACCTCGGTGTGGTCTGTAACAGGAAGCTGCTTAGCTGACGGCTGCTTTTGTCCTTGCCTTGAATTTAGTCTCTCTTTCACTACACACATTGAAAGGATATGGAAAGTAGTTATTTACATATTGCTGCTATGCACTGTGATAATGTTTCCACCTATTTCATTAGCATAAAGAACAAGCGTTACATTGTACTCCACTACTCAGGTACTTGTGAACATATCATAGACTTCATAATTCAGTAAATTCTTTTGAGTAACCCCATCAATGTTTGAAATAGCAGAAGAGATTTGTAAACTAATGCGAGAGAGAGAGAGAGAGAGAGAGAGAGAGAGAGAGAGCACTCCTTTTCAACTCAAAACAGCAGTAAATTTTTCACCCAGGCCAAGCACAGAGAATGTAAATCAGGTATAATGTCAGCATGTGAATGGCTCCATTCACTTTCTCTTCGAGAAAACTGCTCTAGCTCTGCAATTTGAACAGAAGATATACAGCAATGAAATGGGTGAAATAAATGACGTGTCTTTTTTTTCCCTTTTCAACAAATGTACAGTGCAATATATTCCGGGAAAGATGTTTTATCTTAACCACTTTGTGTCATACATACACCTTTTCTTTACCATTTACCATTTTTGTTCCCACGATCCAGCGTTTAAATATTAAATGTCATTTTCTTCCCCCTTCCTTACCATCTGCATGTCCCTCAACAGGAGGCAACGTGGGGAGCGATCCAGCCCGGAGCAGGCGGGCCCGTGTCCCTGCCAGTCCCCTCTTCCCTTCCAGAGGGTCAGTAGGGGGTTTAGGAAAGACCTTGAATACATCCTCAGCATCACAGAGGGCAGGAAACTTGGGCTTCTAGCACAGCACAAACAAAGTGTATCATACGATGTGAACAATGAGCCTGAGCTTAAATTCATCAATGAAAACACTTATGTCCACAAAGAGATTCTATTTTGATTACTCATTCAGCAGTATAATGTATTGTATATCGAAATTACAGCCCCATTCACTAAACCCAGACAAGCCTTCATCTTGTTAGAATGAGTACCAATGCTGATGCCTTGCTGGCAGACAAGGTGTGTTTATTTCTTATCCCATTTATGACATTTTTCATTTAACACAAGTTTAGTTCTCTCTCATTTTGCTGCAGATGCTTTTCTGAGTGTACTGCCAATAACAGTCTAATCTGAATATTAATTTCTACAACTAGAAATAGACATTGATCTGAGACCTTATTAACTGGTGCTGACAGGATATTTTACAGACTATCAGTATTGGCAGAACTTGTCTCTGACAGTATCTGAGGGCTAATGTTCTGCTTCTCAACTGGAATTACTGAATTTGAGGGAAAATAATATCTAAAAAAATACACACCTAGAATTGATTCATTGATTACTTTGAGTATTCAGGGATCCAGATATGATATGATATGATATCAAAAATTCATCCTTAAAATGATATAAAAATGTTATATATTAATCAGCTATCGGCTTTTTCCTGCTCTTCCTCTATCGTTATTATATCAGTCTTTAAAAATCCACTATGGGTCAACCTCTATCCACAAACATACATGAGTATTTGTGTTGAGAAACTTACATGGTTCAGTGGAGAGAGACGAGTCCCTGATCCTGGCCTGGAGTCAGGAGCATCAAAATTTTGAGCATGGAGACTGCAAAATTAAAAAACAAACAAACAAAAGCTCATTAATTCTACAGGTTACATGTAGCCCATACCTGATTTGGGAACCTGCAGTCTAAAAGATGATCAAGTGAAATCTGTGACCAACCTAAAGGTAGATGGAGGCCTGTTGTCACAGTCTGCACGAGCAGAGGTCTTCCCAAAAAGTTGCCTTTGTCCATCTCTGGGAGTAAACGGTCGCTGGGTGGTTTGGACTCGCAGAGACTGTCTGGCTTCATTGATTACTTCCGCAGTCGTTTTCCTCAAAGCATTTCGCCGTGGGATGAAGGGACTACAAACCTCGTGCTTCCCCTCTGTAGAGGCCATTTAGGCCCATGTGTCATTTGCCACGACAGTCTGCAAATTACTTCAGGGGGTTTGATTTCATTATGTGAGTGGGTACAGGTTTTATCACTTATTGGAAATCCTGGAAATATCAAAAAATGAATAGGGCTGTTTTATGGCAATACTGCAGTACTGGACTTCCCACTCCTAGGTTGCAGTTAAGAGAGTTTGAAGAAGGACAAGACAGTTTTTTTCATTAACGGCAGTCCCATTTGTAATCCAAAATTAGGTGTAATGACAGTAACACAATAAAAAATATTTTTCAGGGCAGGAAAATAACATCCTTAAGATATTTTGTTACCTTTCATACACTATGGAGTATAGTACAAAACTGATAAGCATTTGGCCAAACTAGAAATCCAAATAATAATATAATTGCTTAATCACCTTAAAGCAGTGGTTCCCAGCCTGTTTTTGCCTGGTGTACTCCTACAGTGCAGAGATAATTAGATAAGCTCAAACACATTTACTGACTTGCTAAATTCTGTTTGCATTGATTATAAACTAGGTAGAGCTTAAGTACTGTGATGGGGGTTTTTTTTGTTATGCATTTTTGCATAATTCTGGTCCTATATTATTACGATATTTAGAAAATATATCCTGGAAACGACAAAGTCACTGATGAAGCCAACACACAATTCCAATTTTGTGAATAACAAACCACCCCCACTTACACAACAGATAAAAACAACAAAAAAAAAAACCCTATTCGGGCTGTGGAATATGTAATCAACTATTAACATTTATCCATAACCTCCATAACCATCCTATTTATTTTTTTGTTAGATTGAACAATCTATAGTTTGACCTTTGGAGCATGGATCTGTTACTTTTAATTTGCCATAATATACACTCAAATGTATTTTCTGTATATATACTCTCATATACGCTTATATATTCTTTCTATCACTACACATACACTTAACTTGTCTGCTTTCTCGCTGACTGGTTTTCATGTACTTTTATGTCTTTGAGTAACATGGTGTTAAACGGTTACCAATGACTCAGGTTGATGGTCAGCTTAATAGTTATTGTATATTTACTAAAGGCTCAGCATAACATCAGTTCGTAATCCAGTTTGGTTGTTTTCCTTTTGAACAAATGCAAGTGGAATTATATTAGCTATTGCAGATGTACCCCCTGGTTGGGGATCAGTGCTTTAAAGCACACATTTAACAGAAAATCTTTTATTCAATATCTCTCTGTGCGCGTTCGCGGTCCGTCTCCATGGTGACCAAACACCACTGTGGGCACTTTAGACAACAAACCCAAGACAGAAAATAACCTTTTCATTCAAGAAGACAAATTAAAGTGTTTATTATTCACTTTAACAACAATTCTTCACGACTGTTTTGCACATACTTCACCCTGCTTTTACAGTATTACAGAGGCTGGTGTGGTGAAAAGATGAGGAAACAACGTTGTGAATGAACATTTCGTTTAAAACAGAGGAGAAAACGGTAAAACTTACTGTCAGCCCCGGTGCAGTCCTTTGTGGCCGGGCGGGGGAAGGTACTACTCTAATTCCAAATGCCGGCTTCCACAAACAAATGTAAAACAATGACAAATTAAATTAATTCAACGCTAAACTTTTCGGACTTGCAGTAAGCTAGCCCGAGGATGACACGTGCACGAGCCTGAACAAGTAGATGTCTCGCGAGATGCAGAGACGCGCACGTGCAAGTTGCTGGGGGTTTGTAAACTTCAGCCTGATGATAACACATCAAAGATACTGTAAAACTGAAGATTTACTCATCAACCTGGAGATTACATTGTACAACTAAGACTCAGAAAAGTTTAGCTACTCTTAAAGGCTTGACAGGTGTTTGAAAAGAGCGAATAATTAGTGGAAAATGTATTTATGAACCCAGTAATGGGCCACAGAAGGAGGCGGAGGGTTGCATGGATTTAAGCAGAGCTGACAAAAGGTACTTAGATGTAGGCCTAAGTAAGTGTATTATAGTGTATCTTTTGCAAGAAGGAGATTAAAGTCAAGTTTTCCTCTAGTTTCCTCTAGAGCTCTAATGTGAAACAATTCCGTTGATTTAAAATTATATTTCATGACTGTATATGAAATAAATTCTTCAAACTTCAACAGAGAAACACGCAGATCACATTTGACAGAAAAAAAAATGCATCTGTTTATTATTAACCCATATGCCATAAAATGCACACTACACTGCTGAAATACAGACTATTAAATAAAAGACAAGACAGAAGAAAATACAAATAGGTTACAAAGATGTAAAACATCTGTGTTCTCGTCCTTTACGCACGCAAGCAGTTTCTAATGTTCATGTACATGCCTATCAGAGTTCCTTTTTAAAACATCATGTGAAAACTTTAACCTGATCACAAAACAACAGCAATTCATTTATTTTTCATTTCTGTTATGATAGCAGCAATGTTGTACTAAGACATATGGCTACTGTGATGTTACACAGACATAAGGCAATGTCGGTGTAAACTCCACAGACAGTTAACAAAAGAGACAAATCAATCACAGTCAGATCACAGTGTAGCCAAACAGCTCCACTGACTGAGATCTGGAAATTTCAAGTTGACTTGTCATTTAACATTTATATGTAGAGTCACCGAGAGTCATCCGTGGATTTTTTTCGGATCCAAAGAAACTCTAGAAACGTATAAAATACGTTTATTAATTTCCTCACTTCGGGAGTTCTGAAGTTCTGAGAACTCTTTGCTGCTGCCAGTGTCTTTCTTTACCTCTCCTCGTTCATGTTGAGCAACACACTGGCTCACTGTTAGCCTGCAACCCAAATATGTTCTCTTGACAATTTGGTTTTCTATAAGACAGGCAGAAATGAGGGGAAGTATTATCTGCCCCAGACAAGTAAAGTTCAACACAAGACACATTTAAATTAAATTATACTCTCTAATATTAGCAGTATGTAGTAGAGTTATGACCTACAGTAAAATTAAAATGTCAAAATCACTTGTTTTTTGTTTTAAAAATCATTTTTTTGTCAGCAACCGACAACTGGATTTGTCCACCATTTTATAGTTACAGAAAGTATGACGTCTCAGAAAACGAGTGGACACAAAATGGCCGCAAACTTACACTGCGTTCGTCACAGAGAGTTTTGCTCTCTAGTTGGACTCCGCTGCAAGTTGGTGTTTGATTCAACAATCCGGTCCTGGTGCACCATGAATGACCCATATCTGGCTGTCCCTTTGACACTACGGGAAAAAAAAAAAAAAAGACCTCCAGGTTTTACTTCCTCTGTCCGTTCACTTAAACTGTGCCATCTCCGTTCTCTTCAAGCCTCATCTACCGCAGGTCAAGCATCAGCGTGGAGTCGAATTTGATCAGAATTCATACATAAAGTCAGAGTTTAGAAGGAGTACATGATGAGAAGTTCATTCATTCAACTCACGCGTCGCTCTGGGTCTCTGTAATACATCAAGATGGGCCAACTACTTTAAACACCAATCAGGTCTGTCTGGATTTGCACATTCGTCCACTCATAAACCTTTTCCCCCTAGCTTTTTTATTTTTTACACTGTGAAATATACATCTGAACAATCTTGTGGGTCTCTGGTTGGATTTAAATAGCCTTACATGCTTCAGTCTCTTGGATACAGTGAACCTGATTGGCCGAGAGTGCAAGCTGGGCATGCCCAATCACAGGGCATCACCATGGAGCTTACCGGCCAATGGGAGGAGGAAGATGGTCTCTGTGATTTCATTGTCACTAAGGGAGGGGGAAACATACTGCCAGGACAGTTGGCACTAACATGCTAAGCAGCAGACTCTATTATAGTCAGAGTGTATATGTTTCAGATAACCTGTGGAGCCGGATCAAGAATGCCGCTGATGAGGGAAAAGGACGCGGCGGGTCTCAAGATGAGGCTCCCCCCCATCACAGTCCCACACACACAACTACACCCACGTCACTGTTATCACTGCTGCCCACGTCACAGCGCTGAATGGAGTGATTTGTGAGAGCCATCGTCCTGCTTGAAGGTGATGTGTATCCTTGGCAACCAGATCATCTCTGGCCACAAGCTTAAACTGACAGAGAGCACTCAACCTGCAGGACAGGGGCTTCTCTTACTCACCCAGTCATAGTCTGACCCCTTCATGAATTGTGTCTTCGCTTTCTCCATCTGTCTTTCCGTCTTCATCCTTTTCTTTAACCCGTTTGCCATGGCATTGCATCATCTGTCCATTATCCCTCCTAAAAGCCCTTCATCTCTCTGTTTATACTTTATAATTAGCCATTATTAGTTGCATGTCCTTTTGCAGACACACACATTACACACTTTAGATATATATTTATGTCATATATATTTTATGTTTAAGAAAACTAAAAAAAAACTCAAATTAAATTCTGTTTTTTTTTTGGTTTCAAGTAAATTGACACAAATAAGTGGTTTGTAGAGGGGAAAAAATCTTCATTCAGTGTCCACTTTTTTTGTAAATCTATCAACTGCATGTCAATCTTCATCTCTAGATGAAGTCGTCATGGAGATTGCTCTTTTGCATACTTGTGTTGACAACTGAACCATCTCCATGGTAACTAAGGAAGCTGATGAAAATGGCAAGATGTGATTAAATATTCGGACAAAGCACTAAGTGCCCTTGAGTTAGTAATACTGTTGTTTCATGGTGATTTTTTTTTCCTTTCGTGTAAGTAAACGTGGGTTATTTCACCTTAAATAAAATACAGTACATCTGTTCTGCTCTACGTCTCATCTTATCGCTTTGTTTTTTTTTTTTAACATGCAGGCTCTTTTCGTAACTCTCAGTCAGCTTTTCTCGCAGTGACCTAAGAAACCGCCTGAAGTTTTTTTTATGAGACAGCAGGTTGATGTTAAAACATGACAGGAATTAGCGGTGAGCCGTTCTTGAGTTTTGTTCTTACTCAGCAGCTTGCTTGTTTCTGACAGTCAAAGAAATGCTGTGTCCTGACATAAAAAAAAAACCTAACTCATGTCCTGACTTTTTATTACTGATTCAGCTTTTGTACTCTTTTGTCAGAATATCCAAGGTGAATTAAATTCTTCAAAGAGGGTTTGCTATAAAGACAGAACTTTGTGTTCTGCATATCTTGTGGAGATAAAAAGATGTCACAGTTACTTAATTGACAGCCAATATTTTTGACTTTACTGATAAGATTAGCTTTAGTTTATTAAAGTAGGACAGGCAAAAGGAAATATAGAATAACACCGCCATAGACAGAACAGTTTATCTCAGCAGTTTTTTTTTCTTCGCAGTTGTTTGCTTATGTAATGCTGTCCATATTTGTGTACAGAGGATGAACCATATTTCCATAACATTCACTTAGAGGCACGTAACTCTAATGCAGTTTGTCGAGCAAAGCGACACCGTACACAGACATTCAAATAAAGCAGACGTGCCAGGCAGACAGTTGTCGTCTTATCACTCGTCTCTCTTTGTGTGCATGGAAAACATGAATATCTATCACGCACATGCTCATATTACGCATAGATTAGCTTTTTAGGAGCGTCACCCAGACATAGGGCAGACACACGCAAGCCCTCACACATGTGGGCATGCAGGCACATACAAGAGACACCAAGCGTGCTAAGAAAATTAAATAATGATGTCTCAACAATATAAATAAAAGTGAGGGATAAACAACTGCAGCAAGACATCAAAAATGTTCACCTAATGTGTCACTGAAATCAGGAGAAAAAAACACATTCTTGGCATTAAATGTTTAAAGTAAAAGAGTATTTTATTCTGAAGAGTTCATCTGAGCGTTTTTTTTTTTTTCCCCATGTAAATGCTTTTCTGCTTTTTCATGTAAATGTTTAAAATGTTTGAAACGTGTATTAACCTTTAAATCCAACCTTTTTAGGTCAGAGAGGTTCTTTTGAGCAGTAAAATTCCACACGGGCCCAGAGAGGACCAGGTTTTTTCCATCATCCTGACAGATCCCAGTGAAGCATGTCCATCTAATTTTAAATGCTAATCAAAATGCGGGCGACTCAGCCCTATCTTGATGGAGCTTATGTCTGTTTCTATAAAGTGACATGTGGCTGTGGGTGCTGACCTGTCTGTGTATTTCGCCGTGTTCCTCCTCTGGTTCGGTCCTCGCAGCACTTCTCACCAAGGCCATCTGACTGCGCATACTGTTAACATCCACAAACACACAGAGCCACTGACTCACTCGAACATGGAAAAAAAATCAGTTTAATAAGTGCACAACAAGGTCTGTGCTCTCACAAAAGGCTTTTCTCAACGAGCGCACACACAGGGGCTGGTGAAGGCCATCAGTGCCTGCCTCGCTCTTTAACAGATTCTGTTCTTTTTCAGGCTTTGGTGTGTTTATCAGGGTCACACTCTTGTAAGTGCCCGTGTGTGCCATTTACTTCAATGTGTTTTGCTCATTTGAGTGACAAAATAGTCAAATAATTATCTTTAAATAGAAGCAAATAAAATTGCTTATATAATACAACAGCCGTCCATCACATTATATCTGGTGTTTTCATTATAGTTTTTTTTTTGTCATGCAAAAGGAACAAGGTCCATTTGAGTGAATGATTTAACTCTAAATTACTCAAGAAGGGAATTTTTACAGATGTCAAACACAATGAAATGTAATTTATTTCTTTTTGTTTGAAGCTACTATTTCAAGAAACACAACATCAACAACTGCTTTTCTCGCTGAGCTACATGTGATTCACGTGGATTTCTATGAATCCCCAAACACACATAATTTGTTATCTCCTTTAGACATAGTTCTGAAATATTCTAGTGACTTTACACATAAAAAGTACAAGTTGGATATTGAGCTTTTAAGGAGCAACGTGGATAAACAGGAGAATAAATAGGCAAGTTAGTGTTCAGCTGATGATGAACTGCATCATTGTTGGCATTAGTGATAGAACTGTAGTTTATTGTGGGAAAAATCTTGCACATAAGAGACAAATGTCAATACACAACTGTCTATTAGGCCTAAAGTTAAATTTTTACTGACATAGACAATTGTCAATTCTTCTGCTCAGATTGCACAAAAGGCAGTGCTATCGCGTTGCATATGATGGTGTGTTCTTTATAGTAGGCTTTGATTTTAAAAATTAGAATAGATTGCCTTGCAGCATCTCAAGATACTGAATGCCCCAGTATCATGATACTTATTGCCAGATCCTTACAAATACACTTCACCCCACTGTGGTAAATGCTGAGAGGAGTGGGTAATGTTTTTTTTCTCTGCATATCAATATAGAAGCAAACCGTTTGACCTCTGCTGTGCTTTGAGATAAACACAAAAAGACTTTGCCTGGTGGAACACAAAACAGGGGAAAAAAAAATACAGGACACAGTTGTCCCTGGCTCACACAAAGCATTCCCATCTTGGCCACATGAGTTGAGCTCAAACCACATTTCTAAAACCGAAGCTCAACGTCCAGTAAACAGCGTCAACAAATTTTAAAATTGTAAAAATATCTAACAGATATAAAAAGAGGGTGAAACCACATGCAAAATGACAACCCGATGTATCAAAAGAGTGGGATATTGTGCAGAGCGTTTTATGAAGCGCTGTAGTAACCTGCACTATATTAACTGCCACATTCACATTATATCACCACCATCTGTATGGTCCTCTCTGTCCTGCCATCACCCATCCCCCAGACCTGATCGCCTTTGTTCCACTGTGAGGATCATCCATCCCTCTTGGGTGATATTTGCCAGCGAGAGACCACACTGTCATAACTGGCCGTCTACCTCCACAGCGAGAAAGCTCTCTCATTTTCTGCTCTGTGTGTGTTTGTATCCCCCCGTTTTTGTTACAGTATATCTTGTCAAGATCTTCCTGTGATTAATGCTGATGTATTTTTCTGTCTGCACTCAGTTGTATACTGCCCATGCACACACAAACACAAACAGAAAAACACTGTGAGTCAAACACGTCTTAAACTGTTGAGATCCCTTGCTTTAGCACGTCAGCGGCATTCATAAATATTCAGAAATACAATGCAGGAATATAAATACTCACACAAACACGAACCTCATAACATGGAGGTGTTTTTGAGTGATGTGTGACATGTTTTGCTCTCGTGCGAGGGGTTCTGCAGTCTTCCTAAACAAAGTCGGAGACCAAAGCCACAAGTTTTGGTGTCTATGGACAAACACGCACGCATGCACAAACATTTAAACACACAGATGTACACGACAAACGGGACACACACTCATAAACACATATGTAACGCAGATGAGCGAGAGACTTTTAAGAGAAGGGTGGTGAAATTATTCACTGTCACACTGACGTAAACAAAAACACATATGCAAGCGTGCACACATGTGCATGCTGTCATAAATATGTAGAGGATATGGACATTAAAGAGACATAAGTTGCTTATTAAATTCATTAGGGCTCATTTCTCAAAGCGTCCTCTCCTCCTATATTTGACCAGACTGATTAGAACCAGGCAGTGTCTGTTCTGTAAAGTGGTGCGCGGGTCACATGTGGTATGTTAGCATTCGCTGTGTTCCTGTAGATCTCTATGATTTCTAAGATTTAGTCAGATTGATGCATGTTGTTACATCTTGAACCACTTTTTTGAGACTTTTGAGAAGCAGGCCCTCTCTCTTCATGATAACTAAGATTCTACAATGTTAGATTTATGTCAGACTGAACACTGATTCACCTCCCCAAAGCCTCATTCTTTATGGTAGATTAGCTCTTCTTTGTCTCGCCAGCCAACACAACATCACCATCATTACTTAACGCATTGAGAAAACAGGGGATGGACAGACAGAGGGAGGGAAAGATGGAGAAAGGGAGTAATGAAGCTATGTATGTGCTTTCCCTGGTGGTTTTAATGGTGAGTGCAAGCCATAATTCACTCCCAGGCACACACAGACGCACAAATGAATGCACACTCACACGCGTGTGCACATGCACACACACAGACGCCCAGAGCAATACTTTTGACTGCTTCTTTGTGTCTTTGTGTGTGTCCTACCCTCCATTTAGGCCAGTGCAAAGAAGATATATGGATGTGTGATACACAGTGACCTTGACATTCTGGGTATGTCTAAGTGCATGTGAGATGGGGGTGGGTTAGTGGTCTATACTGACAGTGCACCAATATATCCATAAACCATTATTATGGTGCACCAATACACCCATTTTCAAAATGCATAAATCAACATTAACAAAAAAACAATACAATAACAAGTCTCCTGTAGCCATTTGAAATAGGTATTGTTGTATTACCAAGGATTAGTATAATTTACATTCAAGATATAATATGTACCATTTTCACATTCAAATCTCAAAAACAACTAATCATATGTTATATATTATATTGGCTTGTATACTTTGACTTGACTTACCTCTGTAGATATAAACGGCTCATTCTAGGTCATGAAAACACAACAGTTATTCTTTTTTCATGTAATTATGCACCAATGAAAACGCAATCATCAAAACTATATTCTATTTTTAGAATTAGAACCCCCTAAATCCCCCTAAATCTTACACAGTGAACTTCTAAACTAACATTACATGCAGCTATTTCATTAGAATGAAATAGCATGACGTGAATATAAGTCCCTAAACATCATGCGCATAAAACTTATTCACACATGACCTTTTCTGTAAACATGATTTGATGCCTGAGTCACATTAGATAGATTTTCATCTGCAACGGTAGTGAGAACAGCAAATGCCAATTACATACTGGGTGTTTATCATATACTCTGATAAGCTATGGAGATCAATACGATTGGGTTTTTATGCATGCAATTGTTTGTGCGCTATGGATATATGACTTGTTTTTACGTCAAAATAAGGTACAGTAAGGTGCATCTTCTTTAGTCTTGGTCGTATTCTGTCACGTAGCTGATGACGATGCTCATCAGATAGACGTCATTTCTGACATTTAGAGGAAGGAGGAAATGTGTTAAATTGCTGCTATAAAACTCACTGGATGAAGACAGCTTTTGTTTTAATCTGGAGTAATGAATACACACACTGCAGCTTTACACATCCACATGTAGGTCAGTGGTGGATGACACACGTGTATTGTGTGACACATACGCACTGATACTTTTCACCGTGTCCTCGTCTCCCGGGCTGTTCCATGAGATGACTCTTCACGAACAGTCTCACACCATAAAAAGGCACCATGGTACATACAGTATAATATATTGCACCCTATGACCCAGTGCACACACATGTAATGCAGTTACATGCAACCACATGCAACCACATGCTACAGTGGGAGGTAATAGTCTAAACCCACAGGGTGGTGGGGGATGGGAACGGGATGGGGGTTAGAGAGCTTATACGGCAACAGCACTGAGTGCAAGTGAGCATGATGCCTACTCACATGGGGAAATAACATATCCAAGGTGTGTGTGTGGGAAAGAGATGGACTCCATATATGTTGTCCTGACAAAAGGAGATGAAGGTTGGACGGGCAGCATTTCTCTTTCCTGCATCATTATTCCACCTCATCTCACTCCCTCCTTGGATCTAGCCGAGCATCACCCTCTCTCTGTCTCGCTGTGTGTCATCTTTTGAAGACAAGTGGGGTTGACAGTGGAGAAATAAGAGGAAAAACATACTGAGAATGATATAAGAAGTGTGAGAAAGAATGAAAGGAAGGTGAGAAAAAGAGCTGGAGGAGCAGGGCTGAGGGAATGATTATGAGAAAAAGAAATTAAGAAGATTTTAGTGTTATATACATGGTTTCCATTTTGCAAAGGCTTTTATTACTAAACACTTTAAGAGATAACAAAGAGATAAATGTACTTTTATTATATATATATGTGTATATATATATATATATATATATATATTTCTCAGATTACATCACAATCTCTCACAAGTCCAAAACAAATCAATGTGACAAATGAAAAGCATCAATCAACACAATGATTTCCCCTCGTCTAACGGTTCGCTCCTGCTCTGCTGCCACGTGAGGTTATCGAGTTCAATCCCATTAATGGTCAAACCCCCATCGATTGAGATGGAAAGCGCAAAAAATCATTTCAAATCCACGGCAAAGCTTCACCAAGGTGAATAACAAGAAAGAGAGGCAACATCCATCAGCCTCCACCGCTCCTCTCTGCAACCTTTTATCTGATTTACCTCGTCCACATTTAAGATGAAGATTTCATTCACACAAATTTTCTCCTTAAATCTTATTTCAAAACATCTCTGCAGAGTGAAATAGAGCCTGGTATGCAACATCCACTTCTAATGATTTTCCTCACCTTTACGTCATGTGGGAGAAATGTGAAAACTACAGAGACATTTTTTAACAATAAGACATAGAAAAGATGTTGGGAGAGTATTGTGTAACAATATAAGATAACACAGTTCATTTAATACAGTTTCTTAAAAAGCTTTTCTACTACTGGTATGATGTTACATGAAAAAAACACCTACAGTAATGTTGGTTCCTTTTCAAGTAAATCCTGAAACTAAAACTCCTTTTGGACAGAAAAAAAAGACTTTCACCAGCTCAGACCACTTGTGAGTGGTTTGTTAGGTAATATACTAGTACTTTATAAAATAGCTGGACTTATTATTGGTAACAAAGAGATAAAGCGGTTTGGTTTCTATTAGTAATGTTGAATACCTGTTTATTCATTGTTTGCTATTCAACTGTAACAGCTTAAATACTGGAGAAGAGTGTGAGAAAAGATGTGATTTCATTACCCTGTTTTTTCCTGGACTTCATTTTTGTTATCTTGTCATGTCTTTTTTTTAAACAGAAATAAAAGAAATAATCTCTTTTTCTTGAAAGAGAAACTCATAAAATATTGACAGTGTGGCTCAGGTCCCAACATGTTTATGTACTTGACTTAACCCTTGTGTGGTATTCGGGTCAAATTGACCCGTTTCAAATTTTTACAAAAAGAAAAAGGGAAAAGTATACTTTTTTTTCTACTTGAAACTCTATGGCCTTAGCTTATTTTCTGTGATAAACATGTACAAATATTAAAAGATTTGAGCACACATGCTACTATACCACACACATTTCCATCCTTCATATGGTCTTCACATGGTCTTCATATGGTCTTCATATGGTCTTCATATGGTCTTCACATGGTCTTCACATGGTCTTCATATGGTCTTCATATGGTCTTCA
>JAPQRN010000017.1:20762389-20772594 GCA_037367275.1 Coranthus polyacanthus
GAGAGATAAAGGACAGAAGATGATTATGGTTGAAGGATGAATGACATTTTCATTATTTCTGATTCAAACACTCAAACTTCAGTAGTACTGGTGATCACAGTTATGAAATGAAGATTCCGCTGATTTTAGTAGATGAGTTATGGATAGGTGAAATAATACAGCATTAATGAAATTCTCCAAAATGTGAAATCTGTTTCTATAGCTGTATGTTATGGACATAGTGCTCTGCACCTTTTGCCATGTTAGTTTGCTCTCTTTTATCATGTTCATAGTCAAGTTCATTATGTTTTGTCTTCATTACATTGATGTCAGAGCAGCGCAGCTGTGACACAGTTAGCCAAGTACAGCACTGGAGTTAAGCTGAACCTATAGTTGGTGCAGACAGAGTGTGAGTAAAGTCATTCTTTGCTTGCAGTTCAATATAAAGCATTGCTTGATAAAGAAATCGGTGCCTCTGTTAAAGAGTAAATCACTGTTCACCACAATGGTGTCAGAAGTGGAATAAAACCATGATATTCATTTACATTTAGAACCAGTCAGTGCAGTCAGTGCAGTTTTAACATATCATCAAGCCTTCATGTAGCTCACTGAGAAATACTGGAAATATGTGATCAGGTATGGATCTTGAAATCAGAGGAAATCATTAGAAAAAATTCCATAATAACCTTTTTGCATATTGCAATTCAAGTTGTCTGAGAGGAAACTGGATTTCTGCACCGGTTTAGTTTTTCAGGCTTTAAAGAATCTAGCCTTTGATGGAAGATTTGAGTCAATCACAGGTCTTTTCATAAAGGGGGAATAAATATGGGTGACTGACAGCTGTAATGACCAATCGCTGTGCAGTGCGGTTCGCCACAGAAACAACATGGCCGCTCCCCTAACTGTGATATTTTGACCTTTCACTTTTCCATGTTTAAGAGCTGCATGAGGAGGTGTGTATTTTCAAATTGTGCAATTTTTGTCCTTTAATATGTCACCTTTTCTCTAAGACTATGCTCACACACTCGACCACACACACCTGCTCTGCTCCATCCCGGCTTTAGCCTCTCAGCCGGGTACCCAGCTCCGAGAGGTCTGCTTGGTGCTTGTGAAGTTGCTGACTCCGTTCATACTGGCCGGAGAGTCAAAGTTAAAGTCCAGGCCCTCTGCATCCATCAGCTCGTTCCTGATGATGGTGTCCATATCACACTCCAGGGTGCCATTGAAGATGTCCAGGTCTAAATCTGTAGGGAAACGATCCTGGCAGATTCCTCCGCTGCTGCTAACTGTTCCGTTCATGAAGATCGAGGTGTCAATCTGCATGGAGGACGATCCATTTCCTCCAAGAGGTGAAAGCAGAAGATGCTGCTTGGCGTTCGCCAGAGTGTTAGCCTCGTTGGTGAGGCTCAGGCCTCCGTTCAAGGCCCTCAGGGAGCTCTGGTTGTGGTTGTTACTTTGCAGCATTTCCCCTTGACTACCCTGAATTCCTCCGGAGCTCCCAAATGTCATTACAGGATCATTACGGAGCATAAGGCCACGGCGGGAGTTCTGGGAAATGACGGCGGCTGCGCTGGCCTGTGACATGAGTGGGTCAGACTGGGTCATCATGACATCGCTGTGGTTGTGGCTGTCAGAATTGAGCAGGTCTTGTAGTGTCTGACTGCCAAAACGGGACATAAAGGAAGTCTGTTTGTTCTCCTGAATGGTCTGCATGGGGGATGGGCGCAGAGAGGAGCCTGCTGTGTGCGGGCCGAAGATGGAGTTACTGTAGCCATTACTTCCGCTATTAGAAGAGGAGTTGGAGGAGGGAGAAGAGGTGGAAGAAGGTGAGCCTAGCCCACTGGGTTTGGACCCAAAATTGAACCCTGAGGTACCATTTGGAAGGGCTTGTCCAGTAGTGGTTGGCACCAGGTTGATGTTATCCAGCAGCTCATCCATCAGGTCATCTGTCAGTCCATCGTTCAGGTTCATGGTGCCTGCAAGGTCTGCCAGACGGGGCAGCTCAGTCGGCATGGCCTTTCCGTTGGCTGTGTTGGCGTTGCCAGGTGACAGTGCTCTGCCAGGGCTGGAGTAGAGCATAGGTGACAGAGGAGGCTCATCATCAGGCACCTCATCTAGCTCAGGGTTGGCCAGGATGGGTGACAGACGGCCACTCAGTGTGCTGGCATTGGAGTTAGTGCGGGAGCGGAAGTCTGTCCAGGCATCCAGCTCCTCAGTGCTGCGTGACGTTGGACTACCTGGCCACTTGGAAAGACCTGAAGGACTGTCTCCGCCGCCTTCTCCAGCTGCAGCAGCTGCAGCCTGAAGGGCAGCCTTCTTCTTGGCAGCACGACCACGGGCGGACTTGGTGTACTTGTTGCTGTTGTCCATGGAGACTGCACGGCGGCGTGGAGCCTTCCCACCTTTTCCTCCCTCCGGGTTGATCATCCACCAGGAACTCTTTCCTGTTCCCTCATTCTGCACTCGGATGAAACGACTGTGGAGGGAAAGGTTGTGCCGAATGGAGTTCTGAAACAAAAAAGAGCAAAAAAGACTGTTAAGCAATGTGTGCAAAATCCTTTAAAACAATTAAACAAACAACTGTCATCAATATTGACAGTTGCATTGTATTCCTTCCTTCCTTTTGCCAATACAACATTGAATGAAAACCACTCATTAAACCCAACAATCCCGATCCATAAACCACCCACTACTACTGACTCTGCAGCAATGTAAACAGTTCATCTTGCTGGCTAAACAAAAAAAGCAAAAAGCCTATTGTTTTAATTGTTCATCTATTAAATATAGACAAAAACAAATTAACTAGTAGCAGCGTTTAGCACTGACGCCGGCATTGTTCCCACTGTAGCTTTTGTGTTGTGGATATAAAAAAAAAGAAAAGAGAGACAGTGGGCTATAATCAAGCATTGCCTCAATTATCAATGGCACATACAAAGAGCCCCTGTGTTGTGTAAGAAGCGCATTCTGTGTCAGATCATGTGTGTTTGTGGCAGTGCGAGTCTTGGCTGGTGTGCATTGATCAACTCTGCGCTCGCTCCCTCGTTGTGGAAACCCCGAGAGGCTCATTGAGGGGGAACTAGTGCACATGACAGCCCCTGCTAATGAGCAACACAACACAGAAATATATGTACACATTAAACTGCAACATGACAACCCTGTTTAATCACTTGTTGCCTTAATTCTGATTTTGATTACATGAACACATGCCTGGGTGACATTCTTTCACGTTCTACACACATATCTTCAGTTCTAAATTGCGAATAGATTTGCTATAGGCCTATTTTCTCTATGCAAATTAAACTCTTGAATGTGAAGTATGTGATTATGCATACTTATTAACATTTGCATGCAACTTTTATAACCTTGGTCACATTTTACTTCAGCTAATAATTGAAGAATTCAATCAGAGGGAAAAGAGTTACACGCAGAGGACAAGAAAGTTTTGAGAGCAGGCTCAGCTCAATGAATGAACCTCCGTTCAGTCAAAGTTTATATTTCAATGATTTTAATGAAACTACTGCAGTATTGTACTGTATTCATTCTGGCTGTCTGTATGATAATGGCAGGCAAAAGTGGCCAGATCAGTTTTTTTTTTCTTTAAACCAGATCTGTTCTTTTCAAAGCAGTGTGAGCAGCACTAATCACATGGAATCTGATCTTTTTAATTTTTCACCTCAGTCTAAACAACCATATATAAATCCATATGACTTTTGTGTCACTCTTGATCGATATTTGTTACAATTCTGTGCTGGCAGGAATCACTCGCTCCCCAAAAAGTCATTAAAAATTGGCTGTCTTTCTCCTCTACCTTGTTGTCTTCTGCTAATGAATTCGCTGGCCACTGCGCATCAAGTTGTAAATGCAGAGGCCTCCATGTTTACTTCAGTACGACAGTGTGCTACATGTGACATCATTGTTATTGTTCTTTTGTGTGTGTGCTTCAGTTCAGGACCGTGACCAGTTCACCCTGGAACGTGATATTGGCCACATTTAAAAAACATAAAGCGAGCCAACCAAAGAAAGAAAAAAAAAAAAAAAGGCGCATCTGAGCAATAAATCTGAATTAAGCATTAAGACTTGAAATGTGAGCACAGCCATATAAAACTCGTGTAAATCGTGTATATAGTACACACGTTACATGATTAATTAGTATTGGTCAAATCAGTGATTGTATGGTGAAAGCTTTCCTGTTATTTAAGACTTTGAAACACATAGTCTGCCTTTTCACACAAAGACACTACACAAATGTACACTCTCAGCTTTCTGGTTACTTGTGCAAAGATGCGAAAGCTAACAGTTGGTCAATAAGATTCCTTCTTTGTTCTTATTTTATTTCTTTTCTCGTGCCACCCAACCAACTGACGGCCTTGTTAAATTCATTATTTTGCCTCCTTCTCTTTCCATACCCCCTCCCTCTTCCACAGTTTCTGTTGTTTCACAAACACATAGCTCTTATGGGCCCTGAGGGACTCTGGGGCTATGCTATATCCTCCCATATAAACAACCCAACCGCCATCCACAACATGCACGCATTTTTCCTTCTCTGTTTTCCTCCTATGTATATTTTTACTCCCTAAAAGAGAACAGATTTCTGGGTTCAGAACGTCGAGGGCCAACGTTTTCTCGTTTTTGTGGGAATCACAATATTGTTTTCCATGAAGCAGGCCCGTCTTTCCTGGGCAACAGTTTACAGGCAATTTGGTCTGGATTGTTATTCTGGTCAAGGCAGTTCAATCAGGGAGGAGACAGAGCAGGCTTAAGTTACATTTCTGAACGCTACATTGGCAGGGGAAAAAAGTTTGATCTCGAGGGTCAAACTGAACCTATGACCTTATGAGTTTGTGGTTGTTTGTGACCCAGTTTGCATTTGCAGGTAATCATTTTGCAATTAGAGTTGTTGAACTTTGTTTCAGTTGTTGTGTTCAGCTTTTTGTGGCCACTTGTGTGCACTGGAAAATCCACAAAAATGTGCACGTATTTATGAATGGTGTGTGTGTGTGTGTGTGTGTGTGTGTGTGTGTGAGTGAATGCATATTTCCAAAGTGTGTGTACATGCGCAGGTTTGTAAACTATGCAATGAGGTAAGACGAGAAGAGATACCAGAGAGACCAGTGTTTGTCCTCTGCCAGCATCTCTCAAGGCATGATGTAATGCTGCCTTATCACAGAACATTTTACAAACAGACACACTCACATACAAATATACACTCTCTAAATGCTTCCAGCTGCCAGGGAGATGTACATAATAGCAGAAGATTGACTTTGCAAAGAAAAAAAAGACATTTTAATGCAGAAGCAGAATGAATGGCATGTGAGTTCCCTTCCTTTCCTTGCTGCTGTAAACATTTACCTGCCAACACCTGACACTTCATCAATCCTTCTTCCCCTGCTTCATCCTAAACCTCCGCACCGCTCCTACAAAGCCTCTTGTATAATGTTTCTGTTTCTGTGCCACTGCTTGTATCCCTCAAACGTCAGGAGGAATATGTCTAACTTTGTGTGATGGAGCAGCAATAAAAGGAAAAGGGACATCTGCAACTGAAGTCCGGACGGTGAAAAAAAGGAGAAAAAAAAAAAGAAAAAAGGGTGGTAAGTGAAACTGTGTGGGTGATGGTGAGAAGATAATGACTGCAAGATAGAAGACAGACAAATGTGCATGCTAAGGATCAGTCTTATGTTGTACGTGATGATTAAAGACCTTGTACAAAACACTTTTTTTTTTTGAAGATCTTAGCAATTAAAATCAAATATCTGCATGGCCACTTTTTTTCTGGGAAAAATACAACAATTTCATGATTTTAGTGAGCTGGCCTTTTTCGATATCTGATATTTTCTTTGGTCCAAATTTTGTGCAAAAGCTTCATCTCTCCCTTCTCTCTGCAAAGACTGTAACTGTACATGATGAGACACGACATAATATTTAACAAATCCCTTTCTGAGGTGGCTGCTTGAAGCAAACGTCCCACTACTGTCAACCTTCCTAGATTCAGATCTGATTTACCGGTCATCTCCCCTAAAGCTACATTTCCCTTTCACTAGTAAAGTTTATTTACTACTCAATAAATATGGCATTACACAATTTCTTGGAATCCGTTGGTCTGCTTTTATGTCATGCTGTGGTTGTGGTGCAGCTCTTTCAGGACATGCTGCAAGTATGACTGAATAAACAAGGCTACATTTTCATTTGTTATTTGCAGAATGTATGCCTCTGTGCATACATGGCACATCGCAGTGTGACTGGGATATGCTTACTACTGTAGCTCCTCTTGGGTATTCCCAAAGCCCATTAATAAAAACAGCTCACTGAGGCAGCAGCTCTGATTCATAACTCCTACTATGCAGCTTCAAGAGCTAAATAACACACACACATACCCTACCGCGGCTCGCAGCAACGACGGCATTGTTGACACTACCGAGAGAATGTTTTTTAGTTTTTTCTCTTATCCATTTGACTTTATGTTTCATATATATTTTTTACCTTTCTTTCTGTTCTCACTCATATGAACCATGGAGACTTAAATAAGCACCTCTATGTTGTGACTTTCAAAGCAAGTGAATTAGGTTAATGCGCTTAATTGGGGTAAATCACCACAGTTATTGTGGTACGTTCACACACACATTGGTGGAAAATCAAGGATTTCTAACTTGTTGTAATTAAATAAATATACTGCTTCTTGTTCAGTAAGCAGTTTTTTGGCATGAGATTAACAAAATTGACAGAACATGTAATAACACTGTTAAATAAATAATAACTAAAAATGAAACTTGATCCAAAACAGTCACGTTTATTATTTAAGTTTATTATTTATGCTACTTAAGTTGTAGCGTGCCTGTGATTCCACTGTTTTGGTCCTGAATTAATTCATCAGATCCCAAATGTGCTTCATCTGTGGAGGTTTTCTGTGATTGATCTAATACAACGTCAGCTGCTGAAGGTCTGTTCAACTGTTCGAGATAACGCAGGGTCAACCCGGTGAACTGTTCATGAGACCGGCTATCCAGGTTCACCAGTGTTACATTCTTGATGCCAAATAACTCAGAAGATAGCCCTCTGAAGCTGAACTTAGTCCATGAGAGAGGCCCCAGCTGTGTGTGTGCACCAGCTGCAGCCAGAGCTCAGGAACACAGAGGTTTTTTGTCCGTCAGCAACATGTGGGAACAATTAATCACTGTCAGTAACCACGCTAGGAATCTCTTCCTCTCCTTTCTCCCTCATTATTATGACACTTAATTTTTGAAGGTGTGTAGGTGGGAACGGGAACGTCTGCATTCATCTTAGTCTGAAATAGAAGTTGTGTAAACATGAATATTTTAAGGAAGCCAACCAAAGGATTATACAGTCTGTATAGTATCTCAAACCCCCGAGGTCACTCGGAAAGCACATTTCTCTGATTGGTCAAGAAGACTACAAAAGTGCTCTCTAATTGGATGGAGCTGTACTAGCTCAAACAGTGATTGGTGGATTGAAATTGCTCTGCGTAGCCAGGCAGTGCAGAGAAGGGAGGGTGTCCATGGTATTGCAAGTGTATTTCATCACCCAGCTACAGCACATATCTAAACCTTAATGTATGAACTGAGTCAGTTACACTTTGGCTGGATCTTATTCTGTGTGAGTATGAAGGAAACATTAGACTGGTTCAGCCTTACACAAACGTGTCTGCCTTCAGTTAAAAGAAGGTGCAGGGAAAAAAAACACAGCTAAGAAAAAAACTCAGCAAACAGCTCTTTACATGTTGTGATTCAGGACGGTGTTGGGTCAGAGGGTTATAGTGTCATGGAGCCAGGAGACAGCACTGAGTCAAAGGTCAAAGTGCTTAGAGTTTGCAGGTCTCGCCTCATACATCTTAGCTCCGCCCATTTAACCACTCTGCAGCTTCTATGATTGGATAAACTGAGTGACCAGAGCCTGACACCTCTGGTGTACTTAACAACCCACTGGCATACTGTGTATGTGTGTGTGAGTCTTTGCCAAACATAACCACACTTTATCAGCCATTATGTAAACCAGCACTAATCTGAGTCTAATGTCAACAGTGACCGCCGCTGGGTCAAGCGGACTACTTGTGCAACATTAGTTACCATTTAAGAAGAGGGACTGACAATGAGCTGTGGTTAAAATAATGCTTGTCCTGCCCTGAAGTGTTCTTTCTTTACACATTGTGCAAAAAAGATTAACTTAGTGCAAACAGACTACAGGTAGCACCTGGCAAATGATCGACCACCAATGTACCAGAGCGAGAGACAAAGGAGCTTATTGTTTGTTAGTAATTATGAAGGGATAATTAGAGAAATAAATGTTCTAATATTTATTTCAAATAAGCGAATGAATAAAGAATGAATAAAGAGTAAAAAGAGAAACTAGAGCTTCAGTGATTAATCAATTAGTTGTCAACTATTAAATTAATCAACACCTTTTTTTGATCATTCATTAATCAGACGATCATTAATCAGTAAATTCTCTGATTCCAGCCTCTTAAATTTGAATATATACTTGTTTCTTTCCTCTGCATATCTTTGGGCTGACTTTGGGCTTCGGGAAATATTAACAAAACATTTTTCACCATTTTCTGATAATCGAGAAAACAATCCACAGATTAATCAGCAATTAATAATTGTTAGTCGCAGCCCTAGGAGAAACAAAGAGCAGCCTCAAGTAATTTTTTTGCGCACGTATTATATTACTGTACTGTATTCTAATACGATAAAATAATACGATACAATTAAATATACAACCGTGGTGTCTTTATTTTGGGATTACCGGAACTATTTTAAAAAGTGAAATTCATTCATTTGAAGAGAATTTCCGCACGTTGTGTCAAAGAGGCGATCAGTGAAAGTGTAGGGAGGTGGGGGTGTCGAAAAAAACATGCAGACCTTTGACATGTATACGGCGGTTTATAAATAAACACAGTGGCTGGCCTGCACTAAGACTGTCGAGAGAGGACGGTTATTTATACTGTGACCGTACACAAACACAGTATAACACACACACACACACACACACACGCACACACACACACACACACACACACACACAGAGACACACACTGGGTCCAGGTTCCAGCTCTGGACTGCAGACAGAACATTCCATTCTCTTCAATCATATGTTCGTTTCCCAGCCAGCAGCTGGATGTCTCTCCCAGTTTGCGTGTGCTTAAATTGTATTTATGTGTGTGTGTGTGTGTGTGTGTGTGTGTGTGTGTGTGTGTGTGTGTGTGTGTGTGTGTGTGTGTGTACATTGGACAGGGATCTGGAGCTTGGCAGACTGAATCCTGTTACACCTCATTCTGCTTATATTTCTGTTCTTACTTCATTTTCACGCCCATTTTTGTTTATAAGTTAAGGTCATCGTGGGAATACAGACAAACAGAGAAACACACCTACATTTGGAATGGATTCGGGAAAACATACAAACTAAAAGTGAAACAACTAATGTTATTATTATGATATGAACACCAATATCAAGTTTCTCTTTATTCAGTTAAATTAAAAGTGGACTGAACCCGGCCAAACGTACACAACGCTTTAAAGCTGTGACCTCGTTAGATCACGAAAGCCTGCTCTTATCATCACTGCCTCTGTTTCTTCTTTCCACTCTACCTGTCACATCTGTCGTCCCCCTCTTCTTCTCTCTGTTTTCTCACTATCCAGCCTGCATCAGTGCTGTGTAAGGCCACATGCTCAAAGAACTCCTTGTTTACTCTTACACATTTCCTCCAATCAGTTGGCCTGAGGTGGGGGAGTTGGCCGACCCATCCCACCTCAAAGAGCCAATCACTGTGTGCTGGGGCCAGGACATGGTTTGTCACATTACCCTTCATTGGGTAATTTTGTTTTGATCAGTAATGGTAGGTTATGTCAGTTCCTATGGCGCTCATGTGTCACTGTAAACATGGACACAAGAACCGTGAAACAGCAGAAAAACCTATCACTGTACATGAAAAAAAATCTACTATTATATATCAAATTACTGTCATCCAAGCCAGAGCTTCGGCTTACGTGGCGAACACAGTGTACGTTCTCAAAGACTGTTCATTACAGCTCAGTACGGGACGTGTATGGTTTGCTTTGGGACAACACAGGACATCCCTGCTGGGCTTTATCAACCCGAGTTCCAGGACACGCCGTCCTTAAGCTACGGAGCAAACGCTCCTGCCAAGAACACACACACACATACACCCACACCCACACACCCACACACACCCACCCACACACACACACACACAC
>JAPQRN010000017.1:20772694-20783894 GCA_037367275.1 Coranthus polyacanthus
TCCTGCCAAGAACACACACACACATACACCCACACCCACACACCCACACACACCCACCCACACACACACACACACACACACACACACACTCTGACAACAGAAACATCTAAGCTGAGACAAAGAAGACATATTCAGACAGTGGGACAGAAGGAGGAGCAGGGTTGGAAAAGAGAGCAGCAGCAGCAAGTGTTTTTTTTTTTTTATGTTTTGAAAATCTGCAAATACAAACAGTTTTATCAGCGTTCTATTTTCAAGAGATAAAGCTAAACCACACCTAAATGCAACTCATGCTGATAAAAAAGCTTTGTATCATATTGTGGAAAATCCATTGTTTGGTCTATCAAGTGACTTAAATGCCTGACAAATCAAGATCCTTTCATCCTGGTTTTCCTTGTTTTATGTATTATTGTCTGATTTATGGCCATATTTTAATGTTTTTATGAAGTGTGCCCTGTTGTGTATAGTATTGTTCTTCCTGTTCTAATGCATTTCTGTGTATTTTGTGGTTGTCATTACCCCTGCCAATGAATAGATATATATATATAAATACATAAACAGATGAAATACGATGATCATTGATTTACGGTGTTGCTCATGGCAAGAGATATTAAAGAGCTAGCTACCTCCACGGCATAAACAAAATCTTGTTTTATTGGTAATTGCCATAAATCACATAAATCCAAACATTAGCTCCTGTCGTAGTAAAATGTCTTTTTAATCTGTGAAGGTCTTTCGATGCGTCATAAAAATAAAAAACGCACTCGTTCCTAAAGAGATTTGAGCCATCTGCCAGTCAGTAAACACAACCAGAGGGAACATTCTTTAAGTATATTTGATGATAAACTGCTGTTGATAAAATAATGTATGCTGTGTATGTAATGAATGCTGTTTGGGTTTTTCTGAGGGGTTGGGTGGGCAGATCCTTTGCCCTGGCATTATGACAGTAATGTGGTGACTCGCAGCCTGCCCTTTTTAAGAACTCCAGCTATTTCAACATCTGATGTCTAAAAATAGAGGGACCAGAGGGCAAGTCTGCGAGCAACGATTATCGTATTTATCCTGGCGTATGAGCTTGTTGATGACAGACGCACTCTAATACGCACGAAAACAAGGAGGACAAACACAGTAGTCCATAAAACACACGAGTAACCGTAAAAGAGGGATAATAAGGCCGCACCTAAAGACCCCACTGGTATGCATTACAGAGCTTTTCTATGTGAACAGGTGATTAATGCGACCTTCAAACTGTATGAGAGAGATAGAGATTGCGAAACACTGAAGGAGACAGAGTTAGATAAAGAGAAGAGGAAGACGGAGGTAGAGGAAAAAAAAAGGAGGGCGCCCTTAGTATTAAGACTAGCAGGGTGTCTACATGATTAATTACATTACTCTGTATGATAGGAGCAGTATAGAAGACTAGCGGCACAGAGGAGGAAGGGGGAAGGGCAGGATCATTCATAATTATCAGGAATGAGATTCTTACTATTCCTGTGGGATGATATTGTGTGACAAGAAATATGGAAATGCCACTTGCAATCTACGCTTCAACTTATAGACCTATATCAAGGGCAATAAGGTAGAAAAGTGAGAGAATTTATTTTGAGCATTAAAGGTTTAAGTTAGTAGAATCCATAACCCTGTGAGTACAGTTTAGCCATAAAGGAGATTCTTGTGTTTTTATGCGGAGAGTAAAACAGATTAACGGTCGACTGATATGTTTTCTTCATGGCTGATGCCGATACTGGTTATTAGTGATCAAGGAGACCGAAAACTGAAAAGATTTAGAATAATAACACAAACTCCAACACAAAACGGCGTAGAAAAAGCTGTGCTAATTAAAACAGGAATGCTCTGCCAAAATGTCTGGGTCTGGACCTGGGCCACAGTCTGCTTATTAGTGACCTCGGTCATTGAGGCTTGTGATGTTCAGCGCAACCTCAGCTGCTCATCTGTGGCACAGTCACCTTCAGTATTGAAACGCTATTACTTGTGACATGTAACCTAGAGTGGTGACTACAGACAGAAACAGGCTGCTGCATTAGAGCATTTTTAAATTAATTTAGCAATCCTGCAATTGGATAAAAAAAAACCAAAAAACAACTGATTCTGCTAATTGTAAAAAAAAATGCTGAATACCGGACCAGACAATCATTCGACCCTTGAAAGAGATTACTCTGTAGACGAGGGGAAGAGTAAAAAAAGCCCATGCCCATGCAGATTGAATGCGTTTTATTTCAATACCCATTCTTCAGGTGAAATTAACGGCAGACGACCAAATGTCAAAGTGGGAAAGAGAGGTGCAGGAATAGAGTGAGGAAGAGGGGGGAGAAGGGGCTTAGCAAGGGGTTAGCTGAGGTTTATTACCTCCTTTAACACCACTTTGCCCTGTACCCCTGCACATAACAAAATGGAGAGGTGAATTTAGGACATTAGATCAGAAAGGTCTGCATGAGATTTATGGATACTCTGCATTGAGACACATGAGTTCTGTTAAAAAAGAACAGAACTCATGCGCCAACATAAAAAGCTGCCTAACACAGGAGAGGTATTAATATTAGGCACGATGTCAGGGTTAATGGCAGTTGTAAGTGAATTAAGTCGATCACATGTCTTTCAAGTTATGTAGCCGTCACTCTCTACCTAAGCAAAGGTACTGCTTACGTTACAGCACTACTCTTAACTCCTTTTGCCGTCTGTGTGTAAATGTTCGCTGACTTTTTTACACTCTTTCTTCAGCTGTTTGCAGAGAAAACAGTGTGTTCAGTAGCATTTTGCATCGGTGCTAAACGTATATTCTGACACACCAAAATGATCATACCGGTACACATGCGGCTGACTTTCAAGCTCCACATTTCTGTCTACATGTCGTTTGTTACCGCACTCGTCTGCTTGATCTACCCTTGCTCTTGTGTGCGTGACACTGAGGTGTCCTGCTTCTTTGAACGGGTATTTCCACAACAAAGCCTGCTTTTTGGGATCACCCGCAGTTAAGTGGAAAAGGGCTCCAACCACGACCCGTAACGTCCCTGGTCCGGGTGACATCTCTTGCACGCCATTCTTCTTTATCTTTGCCCTTGTTTCCAGTCTCCTCTGTGCTATCCCATATTACACAAAGGCACAAAATACCCAAAACTAATGTCCTGCTTTATGTCTCAGGGCTGAATCCAAATCCCGCCCACAGGAGTTAGCTTGGGTTGAAGAAGAGTCGACTCATTTTCTATCTGTTGACGTATGTGGTTGTATAACCTCTCAAACCTTCAATTAACTCCGCTGAAGGTGAGCTATGATCTCATTGTGACAGATTACGGTGATAATAGCATTACACATAATCATGTCAGCTAACTAAACAGTAGGATGCAAATCGAGTTGGAGCTTGATTGTGTTGAAGCAGTGACACGCTGTTTCTTGTTTGCATATGTGTATTTGTGTGCATTGGGTGTGTGTGGTTTGAGTTTTGGTGCTGCAGTGGAGCTCACATCTGGTCTGGATTAGTGTTGGGGCCTCACTGGTGTTCATGGGGCTCTTCACTCTAATGGTGCTAAAAACAGACACAGGACACACTCACACACCAGTGATTTTTGTAAAGTATGTTGCACCATGACACAAAGGATAATTCCGGTACGACTTTAGGTTTTGGCAATCATTCCAAGAGGTCTTTGAGCTCTGTGACGCACTAAAAAGACATCTGGTAGAGATATGAGTGGTCAGATGATGACAGGGGTTTAAAACTCCTTGTATAAGAATCTAGTTTACAGTCTGAATGGTTCAACTTGAACCAACGGTACAGTTGTCGAATGAGGGATTATTAAAGCTATTTCAATTAAACCCGTACAAATAAAGTAGTAATAATTTTGAATCTTACTCCAATTCCTTCTGCTCAGTGACAACACCACTGCCCACTCTTTGTAGATACAATGTCACTGTGCATTAGCGCTGACCGAAAAATTGTCTTTTCATCATTACTGCGACTGCCTGAAACACACTGAATCCCATTATTTACACCAGTCACTGACCCATCAGATGAATAACCAGCTACCTCTTCAGATACTCTTGGATGAATTGGCGTCAAGTTGGTGGCAAATGTGAACTTAGTTTTTATCGCAATGACCCATGTAGCTGCACATCACATATTTTCCCCATAACATGCAGGCCTACTGTTTATCATTCCAGATAATACTCTGACAAGTATATTATTATCATTATTATTATTGACCAAAAGACTTAAGAAGCAAGTGAAATAAATGTTTTTCTTTAACATGTTTACAGTAAAAACTAAGGTGCGGCATTTTCAAACTGATAATGATCATCATGCTGCAGAATCAGTTTGAGTCATCTTAGTGGGTTTTATCTTAGTGGATGAATAACCTCTGAGTCTGTTCATTTAACTCTAAATATACCCTTTTTTTTCTCTCAGACTCAGCGTCTGTAGGTCAGTTTAGCGTGTGTGACCTGATCTGCCCAGCACCTTTGGACTAGAAAACGTTTGTGGTGTTTGTGCATTTCGTGTGTGCCTCGTTCTCTGCTGATGTCAGTACTTTCAGGCCTGTCAGCTCTCTTCCTCCTACACACCAGCTGAGCAGCTGCTGGAGAAGGGGAAAGGGGAGGTGGTGGTTTTTAAACACACACACGCACAGACACAGACACGCACACACACTCGGGCAGTATGTATGTGTCCTGTGTGTGTATTTTCTGTGTATGCTTTAGCGCAGGGTGAGGTCCTAACCTTTGGAAGACAAACTCCCAATGGCAGAGACACACACTCACTGCTAAAATACACACTAGCAGCACAAACACACACCTTGGAGGAGTTTTTCCTCCCAGCAACAGCGAGCCTCCTCCTCAGCTCATCTAAGCCCCGCCCATTTGAGGAGCCACATGACTTCCTGAGACAAAAAGGAAGGACAGCAGCAGCTTGCCTTCGCTATCTGCTCTAGCTTCTACTATCCCAACCTGTGTTCCCAACATTTTAACTTCATGATCATGATTCCACAACTGTCCTAAAATAGTCCCAAACTAAATCAAGAGTCCTATCTTCAAAATGTCTGTCAGTCGGAACTTGAGACAGAGCTACCAGAGTTTAGCTGTAACTAAGAGCTCATGTAAAATATTCCATCAATTACCAAAGACATCATATCACAAGGACTTAATGTTTCTCAAAAAACTAAAAGATCAATAGCTGTTTTCTCTTGCCTCACTTCCCACTTGATCTCCTGCAACCCTTTTACTTGTCCGTCCTATGGTCCATACTGTTGCACTATTGCATCACTTACTGTGAAACTGCGCTCAGTTGGCGTGCAGATAAAATTAGAGGATTCTTTGCAATGTGGGTTTGTAGAGCTAAGCCATTGTTCTCTGACCGCCTAACCCAGTTCAACAGTCTCTGTGCATGTGTGTGCTTGTGTGTCTAACATGATTATGCCTTATTACATATGCACAACACTGCTTTGGAGGTTGAAGGTTGTGTGTGTGTGTGCATGTGCAAATGTCAGTGGCCAAGCTTTTGTTTACACAGGTCGACTTGTGTGTATGGAGCACGTTTCTGTTAAGCTTATTAATCATTGCCAAAGGAGATGATGACGTAGTTGTGGTGCCAAACTGTGCTCTGCTTTGTCAGCTTAAATCTGCACGTCCACCTCGCATTCATTTTGTCATCTATGTATGTGTATGCGTAAATGTGTGTTTCCCGTTTGTGAGCTTTCTCTTCACAAATTTCTTTGTTTTTATCTCATATTTCTGGCATTATTTGACTCAAAATGTAAAGTGAAGCTGCAGTGATCTTTCTCTTGCATAATTTCCCTATAAGATTTGAACATTTTTCATACAAAATTATATTACATACATGTCAGTTTCCTGAAATTAACTAGAGAGTGACTTCTAACCTACTAAAACCTGATTGCATCTGCTGCTCATGTAGTCGCCTTTCAGAGGACATGAACTCTTAACGTTAAACCACAGGTGTAGGAGGGTGTGCGGCATTCTAGAGAACAAAAAGGCCACTGATTTTATTACTTCTTGGTTGTTTTTCTATTTCACTTCCTCACTTACATCTCCATGAAGAATAGAAAAGACCCCCAAACCTACTCCTCGCCCTCTTTAAAAAATGTTTGGCATTTGTTATTACCTTACTCTTCTGACATTTTATTAAAAAGAACAGAGTGACAGGAAGTATGTGGGTGAATGAGGATAATATGCCAGAAAATCACGAATGAAGTTTGAAATATGTGTCCACCGAGATACACCACTCCTAATTTTGCTGCCGCCCACTCTTCAGGTTTTATATTTCTCGATGCAGAATGTAGTACAGATAAGACCTGCAAATTAACCTCATAATTCATCTTCATATTAAGAAAGTAATAATTTTATACAATGTCTGGCGTGCACCTCCTCTCCATCTTCACTGCTTGAAGTTAAGTTCAATACCATGGTGACTCTGATGAAATTTCATTACCACAGTCTAACCAGACTACCGTAATCAGACTTCTGTGGTTATTTTAGGCTCAAAGGCGGCGTGAACTTAAAAACTCCCATGCTATAGGGGGTTACTTGGGGGTACGCATATGGGCACGAGGGGCCCAGTTTACACCAGAGCTGAGAGGGTTCAGTGGGGACACGAGAGGCCCTCCTCTTCTTTCCTTCATCCTTCTCTTTGTCCCAGCTCTCTCAGGCGCTCCTGGCTTATTGCTGTGCTTCATACATGACAATATGCACACACACAAACACGCTTTACAACTGTTCACCGGTCAGGCTGGTGTTTCCTTGCATGTTGTACACACACACAGTCAGGTGAACAGTGAGCCTCTATTGAATTGCAGAGTGCCGCCTCCTCTCCTCTCCTCTCCCCTCCGCATCACCTCTCCCACCAGACGAGCTCTGTTCCCCACATGCAGCACTTCGTATTTATATTACCCTGCTATTAATAGACCACTGGCAACCATACAGCAACCCCTTCTGTCTTCTGCGTGTGTTTTTTGCATGCGTATGCAATGAAATTACATTTTTAGCCCTAACCGTCTACTGTGTTTAAGTTCTGTCTTAATGGTTTCCTATTTTGAGGTGTGTGTTGGCATGACAGGAAACAATTGTCTCACAGAAGCAGGTAATCACTTCATCTAAGCTATGGCTGACAGCATTACCCAGAATTACCAGCTACCGACACAGTGGCATCAGCGCACTTCCCCTGACCTCACCTGAGTAAAACTAAGAAAAGACATAGTGTGCTCACGGCCGTCACAACAATTCAATTTTAGCTGTTGATTAATTAACATACAAATGATCACAATTTATGATTTGTCTTTTTCTGTTGTTTATGTTTAACAATTTACACGCATACATTACATCTAATGAAGAAAAAGTGCCATTTATTGGTATTTAACACCGGAACACACAAAGAAAAATTGCATTTCTGTTTTCCTTTTTAGGCTTTGTAAACAAATAACTTCAATACGTAAACCTTACTGAAGCAGGTGCAGTGGGACGGTGCTATTAAAAGAGTGTCAGTCAAAATTCAAATAGCGAAAAATGATGTTGAAAAAGTGATGAAATATGATACTTCCATTAGTTACACCCAGCTGTTTTCATACAGGTGAATGGAGACGATTATCACAATTATGCAAAATAATTGTTGTTAGCTCAAATAATGGTAATAAGGCGATTATGCAATAATTGTGCCAGGCCTAAGGATGCCAAAATGTGTGCCAGTACTATATGTAAATTAATTAAAATGTTACAGGTCTAACTGAGTTTGAAGGGAGGGAAGTGTAGACAGGAATAACGGTGTAGCTGTGGCCTCATCTCTTTAATCTACTGTACAAGCTCATGAATGAGTCTTTATGCCTCTCATCGTCTGGTTTAAACCCTCCTCCCATTCCTCATTTTTCCTCCTTTCTCATTATTTGTCCGTCCTCTCCCTTACCGCTTCCATTTTGTGATCATTTTTTTTTCCTCCTATTTAGCCCCTTCTCTTCTCGCTCTGCCGTTCTCTCGTTGCCTCGTTTCTGTATTTTTCTGTCATCTCTTCAGTCTTTCTCCCTCTCTGAAAGGTCCTTTCTAAGTCAACTCTCCACACAAAAGCTGTATGGTGGCACAAGCTGGCTGCGGGCCAAAACTTTGCTCTCTGGCTCTGTTCCCTCTGTATTAGCGAGCAGCAATCACTCAATCTGCCTCTCCTTTCCTTCCTCTCCTCTTTCAACCTCTCCTTTTGTTTTCCCTCCTCCACCTTCTTTTTCTGTGAGGAGGCAGAGTGAGTAGACAGTGTGAGATCTCGAAAGCTCTTGCTCAAATGCTTGCTTTCACACACACACACACACACACACCCACGCTGTGAGGTGGCTGTGGAGCTGTAGGGCTCAGTGCTCCTGAAAGGGGTGTGTCTGGTAATCCTTTGGAGCTTGTGTGTGAAGGCCTTGTAAACTGGAGAGGGGGAAAAGGGAAGAAGAAAGAAGAGTGGAACGGGGAAAAAAAAAAAAACGAGAGAGAAAGAAAGCGCTGACAGGCTTTTCAGCAGAGTGGGCCTCTTTCTGATTGTAAGCTCAACACCAGAGCTTCCACATGCTAATAAAAAAAGCTCACATGTGCTCACAGACCAAACTGTCATTATACTGTGTGAAACGTTTTTTTTTTTTTCTGCCAGAGCTGACTGACGGCGCTTTGACCCAAACACACATGCAGACAATAATGAAAGGTTTGCCCATGAATGCTTGTCATGCAACAAGCTGCACGCAGTTTACAGCTTCAGACACTGAATCTACAGGGAAGATTGCACTAGAGATGAGGATAAGGACAAACACTAATCTAACCATGCAGAGCTTATAGTAAGTAAGTAAGTGTCCACAGGGTAATGTCAGACCACTGTCCAACTTGTGACTTTTTAGCCCTCTGAACTCACATGCTGACCTCGCTCCAGTCACTACGATGTGGCACGTGCAGTCAGCCCCTGTCAGCCTCTAACTGACTGAAATAAACAGAGGAAAAGGGAAGTGGTGTTGTTACATTAGTTGGTGGGTCTGTCGCTTGCTCGTCTTGTCACGAGATTGAGGAGGAAGAAAAAGCTGTGCCTTTATGTCAAAACTTGAAGAAAACGTCTGTGTTGTTGTGTGATATGTGTGTGTCTTACGGCCCGTGAAACCATAAAATTGAAAAATTGAAATGTTTCTTTTAATTTGTCACTTTGCTGCACGATGGTCACACTAAAGCCTAGTTCAGACCACAGATCTACAACAAGACAAAGTGCCGGCCTGCAATGTTCTGAAAACCAGCCTGTTTACACCAATGCTACTAGACGGAACAGTGTATTATTTCCATAATGACTCTTTGCACTTTTCAGGCTGTTTTTGTAGCAGGGTCAAATTTGTACCATCTTAAAATATGAACAAGGATATTGATAGTGAGTTACTGGCTACAGTTGCATTTCTATTATTTTTAAAACAATGAAAATATAAAAATGAAGATCGAGAATTACTCCTGTATTACTCCCAATCATATAAGCAAAGAGAACGCTATCTATGGAGACAGGATTTCTTCAGGTCAATGGCTGACAATAACGCAGCATTTTTAATGGCAGAGTGAGCTACAGCCCATAAATGACTCACAGGCGACAACATCAGCTTGAGTTGAGCTGAGATGAGATGGGACAGTTCACACTGCTGCAACTTTTCCCTGCAATTTTCGAAAATACTTTTGTCTCGTTGCAAATTTTTGGTCTAAACTGGGTTTAAAGTGGCCCACATTCTATATGTTTATATGGTTTGTGGGATGTGTTTCTATGAGTGCTGCTATATTAGACACATATATATATACAGTAGTATATAATGCTGTGACTGTCTGTGTTTCTAGGTATGTTTTGTCGAGTGATGACTGGACAAACCAGAATTAGACGCCTTGATGACACAAGAGCAGACTGTGCTCTCTATTGTCTGCAAGAGCCGATTCTGAGTAAGCTTGTATGGAAGCGTGTATGTATGTGCATCTTTTGTTGTTTTTAGCTTAGTTTTCCCAGAGTGCCCTGGAGTAAAAAAGCTTGCTGTCCGTCTGGTGCACTATTCCCCACTAACTGGGTCAGTGGCGAGCTGAGTAAGAGGGTAATGTCAGGCTAAAGTCACCCACTGTGTGTGTGTATGTTTGCATGAACATGGGTGGGTGAGGAAGGGACGCCAACACACACCATGATAAGTTCAAAGCTGGGGCACAGCGAGAACAAGACAGAGACAAGATTTAAAAAAGGAAATAAAGAAAGCCAGACGAGCAAGAATGCGCTCTACCTCATGTGGGCTGCGCTCCATCTAATATGCAATGAGTGCTGAGTGCTAGTGTATGAAATGAAGGGTTCCTAATAAAAGAAAATGCAGGCGGGTGTGAATGGGTAAGATGTGTAGATATAGAGACAGACAGACTTAGAAAGGGAGGGTAACAGAGAACACAAACTGCTGCGGGGTGCTTTTAATGTGAAGTATGCAGACAGACATGGGTGCAGAGGGAGTAGTAAAGTGAAGTGTACAAGACTTTATTTTGTCTGCTTTTCACAGTCTGCTTGTCTGGGTTAGACTACTATGGGCAACGCCTTGGGACCACCACTTACGGGGGGTGCTTGGGTGTGTATGTGTGTGTGGGAGCACTTAGGAGTAGAGTAAGCACTGTAGAAAAATTTGGGTTAGCGTGAATTATTCACTAGTATAGCTGAGTACAGCAGGCTTCTCTTTGGGCAGTGCATTCACTTTAAAAGCTGGAGGAGGACGTGTGGGATAGCTGTGGCAAGATTCAGTGCAACTCAGTGGGTTTACTGTGTCCATAAAGTCACAACCAAGCAGATTAGATAACCAAACGGCCCTCTATCTAAGTCATTTGTGGTCCAGAGCTGTGTCAGGACGCCTTGTGATCAGTGTCTGTGCAAAGAGCCCAAAGGGCAAACCTGGTAGCATACTGTACATGATTTGAAATAGTAGTAAACCTCCAACTGCTTTTCCTTTTTTCTCCTCTCATGCCACTTTTTATTCATAATACTGTATCCCTCCTCTTTGCTCTGCTCGCCATCTCTCCCCACATTCAAACACAGAAAAAATAAATACCCTGCACTGCTATATTTGCCAGGAGTTGTCTGTTTGGATAGTGTGTGTATTTGACTGACTAACACACTGTACTATTGCACTGTTGAGTGCAACAGGGCACCCCATGTTAAATCAGTCCCCTCCCCCCACCTACGCTCCTC
>JAPQRN010000017.1:20791170-20803897 GCA_037367275.1 Coranthus polyacanthus
TGAAGTCCTGGGCTGTAGTTGTGACTTCATGAAGAGTGGGATTAGCGCTAAGAGGCTGGTGTGTGTGTGTGTGTGTGGGACCTTGAGGCCGACCAACACAATGGACTCTGAATTACACATTCGAACATCTGAGCAGGCCTTGAAAGGCAAACACGCAAAAAGAGATGCATTTTGTGCAGACGAACCACAGCAGGGTCTTTATGGGAACTATTATCAGATGCCCAGAAAGAACTGAAAACATCATTCCCTTGTTTTAATGAAGCATGGAGGATGTGGAACATTGGAGCCCAGCATGTGTACAGCAACAACATCTCGAGCTGTGTAATTCATACCAGAAACTGACACGCTTTGCATGTGTGACTCTGACCTATAGGATTTCACACAGACAAGAGAATCCTGTGTGTTCAGGGCTGAACAGGTGGCTGGCAGGATGGCTGCTTGATGGCACTCTCAGTCTTTGCTTATCAAATCTGGGAGTGCTGCCTCTGTGGTTGGAAAGCTTCCATCCATAACTCGGAGCCTACAGAGTATGTAAAACTGTACTCAGGCTAGGCAAAATGTTAGCTCATTATGTTCTTTTTAGCCTCGTCTAGAGATTAAACATCAATTACATGTAAATAATTGTAGGCAACAGCCATAGACTCATTGTTTTGGTACTTAGATGAAGGTGAAATCTTAGTATGAAGTGAAACATAGCTCCAGAGTTCAGAGTTTAGTTTAGTCAGCTCAGAGTTTAATCTAACACTGCAGTCTCCCCATGAATTTCCAAGACATCGCATTAATGATTTCCATTTAAGAGAAAGATTAAAAAAAAACATTTAAGAGTTAAAAGATTTAAGAGTTATGTCAGAGGCTTCTTCTGTTAAAGGCAGTCTTTCCTTTCCGCCTTCACCAAGTGCTTGTTAGGTTTACACTCTTTGGCGATATATAAATAAAATGTATTGTTTTTTCAGGACAGAATTGGAGGATTTGATTTGGTGATGAAGCTGGAAAGGGATGTTTTCATACGTCGGTAGTGTCCCCTACACACACAGTCAAGAACTGTTTCAAAGTTCAACAATGCACTATGACTGCATCAGCAGCATCTCGTTCATAACAACTTGAACTTACCTACCGAGTTTTCAAATCTGCCTTGAAATGATGGGAAAATCGATTTTAAATGTAACGGGGACAAACTCTCTTATAGACATGTGTGAATGCATCTAAAAACAGCCTCAGCTGTGTCAAAATGCGGCTGTGAAATTAGTTTTCCGAGTTGTCAACACAGACGCTAGCAGCTAAAACACTGAGACACCTTATCACATGACTGATATGAGAACTAATCATAATCACTGAGGAGTGTTTAATAATAACTGTTTAATTCTGTGACTCACACATCTGCAAACACATGACATGCCTGTGTACACACACACACACACACACACACACACACAGGTGGGTTATCTTAATTTAGCAGTAGCTATAGCTTCCAAAACATTTAATCTAACATAATCCTGGTTTAATCTGCTGTCATCAATCTGGACTAACCCTGGTTGAGAAGGAGGAGTAAAAGTGGATCAAGGGTTGTGAGTTGGGAGAGGGTGAATACTGCGGGAAAAGCAGATAATCTCGGTTTTAAGAGCAAACAGAGTGAGTTTTCCCCCATGAAATGCCACCAGCCCATCACTTTCACTTCCACACAGCCCTCATCCCTCATCCCTCATCCCCCACCTCTCTTCTTCTTCTTCAATCTCCCTCCTCTGACACAGAAAGCTGTATTGTAGTCAATTAAATGTTAATCAGTAACAGTAGCTCAGCCCGTCCCTTGCAGACTCAGTGATGCCAGATAGGTAGAGTGGTGTAATCGAAAGAGACAGGCTCAGATGAAAACAAATTAAAGTTTAAAAGCTAAGAGTCACATTGGCGAGGCAAATTCAGAGACGCCAACTTCAAATGAGCTACGGGCAGATGATTGTTGACAGACACGACAAGGTACGGAGAGGGGGACACTCAGACCTCCGATTCCCGGTCAACACACACAACAGAGAGCATGTGGATGGTATTTTGGTGTGAGTGTGTGTTGGTGGACAGTTGGGGGAGTTGATTATGGAGGAGGAGGAGACAAGGGGCCCACTTCAGCAATGTGGTTATCGGAGAAACTGAGAAGCAACGCCAGAATGTGAGGCATGTGCAGACTGACTGTGTGCGTAAGTGTGTGTGTGTGCTTAAGGACAGGGGGAGGGGAGACATGTTCAGTAGGTCACTCTGTTATCAGTTGTCACCCAAACTGCAGGTCGTCCCTCCACCTGCTTGACAAGTTATCAGTTGCTATGGGAACAACCCCCCCCCCCCACTCACCCCTTTTACTAAGATACATGCCTATATGCAGGCACAAGGGTATGGGAGTCATTTGGATAGTCATTAACTGTACTCCTAAGCACATTTCTTTGCTGCCCAGTAAGACTTCCTGTGCTAAACTGCCCATTTCCTGTTTGATATAAACAAAATATTTTCATCATTATTGTTTTCAGGCCTGCCTTTTGCTTCACTGCATTTAAATTCAAATAAGCTTGAAGCTGAAGAGGACAGAGAGGACACTGGAACTCACGTAGGAAGCAAATTGTTTCCTCTTTTCTTGTAGACATAATTTGTTAGTATCCAGTGATTTCTAAGACTTGCCAATGCTTTCTTATTTTTGCTCTTCTATTAAGCAAGAGAAAATGTTATGGGTGGTTGAGAGCATTCTTACCAAGAGGAGAAAAAAAAAAAACATCCTGTTTTCGGTCCATTGCAATGAAACATACATTTGAGATTTAATGAGTATTAAAAAAAAAAAAAAAAAGCACGAATATCATATACGTAAGCGTATCATCCCCCTCGTGAGATTCATCACTCACCACACATGACCGGTGCATCTGGAGTGGGCTTCTCTCATTTTTGGTTTTTAACAGAGAAAATCAGGAAACAGAATTGAAATTTCAGAGAATGCCGCTGCATAACAAACGGATAAAGCACATTTGCTTAATATTTCATCAGTGAAAACAGGTTTTTCCGCATAATGTTTAACACCTTTTACTCACTAGAGAGTGTTAAGCATTTTAGGTGCACCAGTTTTTGAACCGACATGGCCTGTTCGGTTCGATATGAGGAAAATCTGCAATGTGCAGTGACGTTGTTCAATATTATGATAAAAATATGACTTGCAATAAATAAACAACCTAACCTCAAAGTCGACACCAAATTGACTCCAATTAATCTGGGGCAGCTGACGGCTAGCTGTGGCTTCGTCTGTATGCACATACATTTTTTTGTCTTTTCAGTGACAGTGAAGCTTTTCGTTGGCGTAGTTGCTCAGGCAACAATACACGGAAAACACAGCTTTCAGACGTACAATGGAATAATGACCTTTTCTATTTGCTCATAAGCACTTTTGTTTCGCATACAGTATGCGTATTTGGAGATATACTTTGCTGTTGTATTTAATTTTGCTTTCTGCAGGTGGTGTCAGTTAGTCTTGAAGCGACATGTCCATTACACGATTTTCCAGTTGGACTGGTTTTTTTTTCGTATTCCCTTTGACATAACTACAGCGTTCCGCTCCAATTAATAATTGATCCTACATAGACAAAAAATGCTCTTTCCTTAACCTTTCTGTAGGGAGGTCAAAGTCAACAACAGAACAGCAACAGCAATTATTCCAGTGCGCTATTATAGTGTCTCACTATTAAGGACGCTTCTGGACAGAGCTTAAAACATGGACCTGCAGATAAAGACTAGTCTCTACCTGCTCCTTGACCGCTTTACATCGAGCTGATATGTCACGTGTTTATCCAGGATAATATTAAAGATCTGTACTTCCCAGATTTTCCCCTTTTCATTTGGACTTTTCTCTGCAATTCTTTCCTACTTAAGCAGCATTTTCGTTTACTAGCTCCCAATGACTTCCTGCAAGTTCTGTTGTACACTTTGCTTTGGTTATCTGTCTAGAACACTAGTTTCATGAACCGTTGGAAAAGATCAGTGTAATCTGATGTTGTATAAACTGCTGAGCAACTGTTTTGTCGTGTGAGTGTGCTTTGATAGCAGGATCAGAAATGTAATAGGCTCTGAAAAGATTGTGATACACAGTGAAACTCTAGTTTTGTGCAGTGATGAACAAATCAAAGTAAATGTTTTGGGAAAATTCCACCTTTGTTACCATACGAGTTGTGAAAATAACACGTTGGTTAAAACCAGTCACGCTGAGTCATTACAAAAGTTTTTCTGGATTATTTTTTTCTCTGTAACACTGGGGTTGAACACAAGGAATGGTGACTAATAGCGCAGCTAGCGTGCTTCCTTACTTCTTTACTGCTGCCTTAAAACAAAAGTGAAGATAAGAAATATTATTAAATACGGGCTGTACGAGCTTACTGTATATGAGACTAAACAGCTGTCAGCCAAAGTGCACATGCCAGTCTAAAGCCACGACCCACCCTAAGAGTCAGTGACACAGACACACATCATATAAACCCTCCTGTCTCCCACATTATGAAAAGCGTTTCTAAATCACGCGCCGTGTAAATCAGTCTCGGACTCTGATTTCTGCTCGACGAAGCGGGGCCACAGTGATGTTTCAAGACAATTCGTATCCTTTACAAGTTCAATTTCTCCACAACAACAGCAATATGGCCAATTTGTCTCAAATGTCTCAGAAAATGCTGCAGTGTTACCCTGATGGCCACAACATGACGAGAAGGAGTCAAAGGAGTATGGAGTGTAATGAGAGAAGAGGCCCAAGACTGGTCTCCATTCATTAGAGACCACAAGTGATTTCTACAGTTTTGCTTCAGAGAAGCGGCAACTAGCTACAGGGGGACGGCTTGTTTTTTTGCTTACCACAGTGTTTTACATCCAGACAAATGAGGCAGCTGGCAGGAAAATAATGAGGGATGGTGTGAGAGACAGAAGGAAAGGGTAGTAAAAAAAAGAAGAGATAAGAGCGATGAAAGAGAGACAGAAACTGTGAAAGAGTTAGCCTTTAGCCAAGAACAGGCTCTTAAAAATTAATACACTGATCTGAATTCATCCCGAGCGCATTGAATAATTGAAAAAGTGTCTCTGAGCAGAACAGATCGTGCAGAGTGTGACATGGCTGAGATGGCGAGGATGCAGGAAATTGTGTGAAACCAAGTGAGAGAAACAAAAATGAACTTTTCATTTCTTTCTTTCTTGCCTGGCCTTTTGGCAGTCGTTTGCAATTAGGAGGAGAACCACAAGTACATGTTATACACATAGTCACACTGATGTTCTTTGACTAGGTTTTTTGTTTTGCGGCATGTTTAGCAGTCCGTACTAATATGAGAAAACAAATCTGAAGACAGTGAAAGACAGATGGAGGGATATACCTGACTGGTGCACAAAACTTTGGGAAAGGCCATCCGAGACCTGCTAACCCAATTAGCATTAACGTTAGTTGCCATTATACATGAATGCAAACCACTGATACGTATTGCATCATCACCTGTCATTAAACAATCTGCTATTTTTTTTTTTGCCTTTCCTCATCCACGGGGAGTGGGAGGGGTGGATTGTGGATATAGAAAATCCAGGACTGGAGTTCACATCCTGACTCCCTTAGGTTTTGGTTTCGACAATAGGAGTACTTTGATTATGGCAGGAAAATATTGTGGGTTGGTTTAAATATTAATAAATATATTGGGAGTCATATTTATCAAACGTTTTTTAATGTATTATGTCCAATAAGGAGGTTCACTAGGTCACTAACGTTCGTTCATTCCATCGCAACCAAATCACACCACAACAGAGCTACTTTTCCGGCTTTTCCGAGATTTACATTTCTCCTCTAAACCCGCTGTCGATGCAACTGCCAAAATAACTTGTATTGATAAGAAGTGAAAGCTATTCTTTGTTTCATGGCAACATCCTTGCATGGGAGCAGAGCTACACGTTGGCCTGCCATGTTGGTGGTTGGTTTCACCTCCTTGCTTCTATACTCTTTGGTAACAGCCAGTTACACTATCCAATGGCACTAAACTAAAGGAGGAAAAAACAGGTCATAATTTGTGGTTTGTTTGTGGTTTATTTAAATTATGGAACAAGAAGAAGAAGAAGAAGAAAAGTGGACCTTTGGCCTTGGTGGAGGTCTGCGCTCACTGAGTGCACTTCTTGTTCTGTATTATATTATTCCAATGCCTCAACCTAGTCATAAGGAGTTTCATAAAGCTGCCATTTCTGTGAGATTCAGTTGTTATTACATTTTCATTCTATTCCATCAAAATGCCCAAAGTGCCATGACCGGATAAAACACTATGACACTGATGTCCATGAAAGGCGGTTTACAGAAACGTACAATGGCAACAATTTATTCTGGTGAATAAAGAGTCCTCACCTCCGCTCAATGGTCATGGTTATAAAATGGGTGAAACGTTCAGGCGACCGCAGGATTTTAGATTTTTTTTTTTTTTTTTTTTTTGTAAGAAAAAGGCTCCTCGGGCATTTACAGGAAAAAGGTGTGAATTGATTGGAAATGGAACAAGAACAGAGCCCGGGGGTTTTCCTCCACGCAGAGGTCGACTGCTCAGGGTGGCACTATTCAGATTTGGAGGATTGCCTAGAGCTGGTGGGTTCCCATAACCCAGTGCCCCTTTAGCCTCACACACCCACAAACCCCTCCATTGGGAATCACAGCCAGAGGGTAGTTGTAATACACCAATTTGGAGCAAAGCTTGTTAATTTACTCCCTCAGCACCCCCCCCCACCCCCTTCTCCTCCTACTGTCTTCACGCCCTCGACCCCCTCCACTCCCCTTTTTATTGCCTTTTTGCTTCAGTTCCTTCAGCTTGGCACCGTGCCAGCTCCATCTGAGAGGCCTCCTGATTGTGTACTGAGTACCTGGGTGCAAACACACAAATTCACACACACACACACACAGTCCCTTCTTTGCAGCTTTTGTATTTTCTTCTGAATAAAATTACACATTCTGCACTAGCTAGTCATCTCATGTAAATTTCAGATCACGCTTAATGTCTGTTTGACGTTTAAATTCCAGCTACTAGTCAACCAGCCACTAGTCCAACAATAACACTTAGATCGCCTTATGAGACTTATCACACACACAAAGGCCTCGTCCTGCTCTGCATTGATGGACAGCCAGTGAAAGGACTAATGTTGTTTTCTTTTTCTTGCCGTTGACCCCGTCCCTTTTGTCAACCCTGTCTGCTCTGATAGGAACAATAAATAATTTCAGCTCCAAAGAATCAACACTTTTGGTGAGCGAGGCCATTAAAATGATAATCAACATTCCGGCGGCCTTATGAGGGCTGTTTTCCATACGCCTCCAGACAAAGTCAGATGGGGGAGTGTGTGGAAGGTGGGGCACCAGCCTGTGTCTATGCGTATGAGGGTTGTACCATTGACCATCCTCTGTTTTTCTTGTGATGTGACAGGCCACGTGATAAAAACGTATGTTCAGTCCAAGAAACCACAACGTTTGTGTGTTGTGATCATGTTGCACTAGTTTGTGGTTTAATCTAGGGCTGCAACCAACGATTTATTTCATTTTTGATTAATCTAATAATTACTTTCTCAATTGCCTTGTCTGAAAATTGACAGAAAATGATGAAAAATGTTGAGTGTGTTGCCCAAGCTGACGTCCTCAGATGTCTTGTTTGGTCCACAAGCCAGATGACATGAAGATATTCATTTTGCTGCCACAGAGGAGCAAAGAAAATGTACAAATTTAAGAATCTGGATTCAGAGAATGTTGCCTTTTTTCCAAAAAGATTACTCAAACCGATGAACTGAGTATCAAAATAGTTGGGGATTCATTTAATAGTTGACAGCTTGTTGATTAATCAACTAATTGTTGCAGCTCTAGTTTAATCTGGACATCAATGACCTATTTCTTAGCCCTTAAAGACTAAAGACTACTGCTAAACTCCCTTCCATCATATATACATGCACACCCACCACTGCATTTGCTCACCTGATCCCATCTACAACACAACCTGTTATCTAGTCCTCCCTAGATTTTACCTACACTTAAATTTTCCGTTGCTGTTTTGTTTTACTTGTTAATGTCGTAGTCTTCTGTTTTAAGCTGTACGCGCCTATATTGTCACTTTCCTGATTGTTGTGTGTTTACTTATATTCCGCTGTCTAAAATTCAATGAAATGTCAGTCACATAAAAAGGACTTGTTTCGAACCAGGGGGCTTAAACTATTTTCAGACCCCTGTACAAATGAAGACCTGCAGCAGAGACTCACAGTCATGAACCTCGGTGTTAAGTCTGAACATGACCAGACAAATGTACTGTATGCGTCTGTGCATGTCTGCCTCTGTGGGAATGTATGTCAAGTTTAAAGCAACATGACAAACTAAGAACTGTCAAGTAGAGAGAACTGTATGTACCATATATGTGAATAACATGCAGCTGCTAAAAACCCCTTCACGTTAAATGAGAATAGTCTGTGTGTACATACAGTATATATATATATATATATATATATTTTGGCGGTGTTTCACTGTGACATAACTAGGTCTTGGCCTGCAATGTGCAGCTGCTGCGAACTGAAAGCCAGTTAAAGCAGGGTTAAGTAACACCAGAGCACAAAGTTCACTGCAGCCAAGAATACTTGCACGTACACGTACACGCTCGCACACGCACCCATGATTAGGTGAATACACTGGCCTCTGTACTTGCACACTAATACACGCAGGTGCACCTAACCTTTCGCTTATGCAAAGACACACAGATGAAAGACACACACGCACAGCGTTACAGGCGTGTTTACAGGTGCTACTTTGAGATAGTGCCCGTCACTCCCCCACCGTACCGAAGCTTCTCTTAGCACACATTTCATCAGACCCTGCCCCCGTAGGACTGAACTTGCTGGAAAACTCTTGGCTGTTATCATTTGTGGTAATAAAGAAGGCTGACCGTTCTGACACTTCTGGCTCACAAAGTTAACAGCAGACAAGAATGATTTTCATTTGTTGGCTGAAAGTGGCTGAAAAGGGTATCACTGGAGACTTTTTGGTTTTTTTTTTTTTTGTGGAGAGTTTCAGAAACCACGTTCATCAGAAACATCAACCTGTTGAACGGCTGAATCAAGGTCAAAGTAATTAATATATCAAGAAACAAATGAATATGGGTCACTGAACATCAACAAGTGTGATAAGTAATTAATCACTAAGTCTTGAACTGAACATCACATTAACTGGAAAGAATCTAGACGGGAGTGCTTTTTATATTTCGAGGTATTCTTTTCCCTCAGAGTCAGTAAGTCCAGTTATATCAGCGTCTGTCTGAGCCAAGTCCTGCTGATATCGATAAGTCCTATTGCCGTTTATACTGATTAAACCAAACCCATTAATCATTCTATCTCAATGTATAACTACCAAGACTTTGATTTAAATCAGAAACTATGCAATGAAAGAAAATGAAATGAAATGAAAAAAATTAATCTGAGCAGACATTCAATTGCAGTTTACATTTTGTTTAGTGCAACTAAATACTAAGGTTTAACACCCAACCATACAAAAAGGAAAGGACATCTTTTCATTCAAATCGGGGGTTATCATAGTGTTGACAAACAAGTCCTTTGTTGTGTAAAAATAGGTAAATGACCAAACCGTCTTCTTCTATTAAAATACCCAGGGGCTTCTCTTGGTTAAAGACAGTCTAATGTGATAAAATATTTTTTTTTTGTGTTATGCTTGACTGTCTAAACCTACTGTAACCAAAGCTAATGGTTAACTGACAAAGATATGAAGCTGGATGACGTAAGTGGGAACCTGGGAGAGAAACCCAGGGGGATTACTAGGATTTGCTCAGCAAATCTCCTCAACAAAGGTGCCCTGGCCTCATGAAACTGTAGGTGTTCAAGCCCAGCTTGAGATGAAATTTAAGAGTTTATGAGAATGAAATGGAGAGCGAACGGGCTTGGACAAAGTCCTCAAACAGAGGTAGCCTTCTAAACACCTGGCTCTGTAGGTCGTCTTTAATTTCACAGACACCTCGCTAAAACCTAACTACAGCTTGTGACATGTTCAGGCCTTGATACTAAAGAACCTGCTAGTCAGTTTAACACTGGCATCATCCTTTGAAAAGTTAAAATAACACTGAGGATCAATGTGCTTCATCTACACGAGGCTCATTTATAAGACTTGTTTATAAGTGTTTGAAATAGGAACAACAGATAGAAAAACTAAATAAAGCAATTGCTTGTGAGCAGGAGCCAAGATTTACTGACAGACCGTGTGTAACACTAAACCACCAACAGCCTGGCCCTCATGCCCGAAATTCCAGGAGTAACAGCCCTGCATGGTGACAGTGGACCTGGCCTTGACTCGAGGGGCTACACATAACCTCCATCTTTGCTCTTCACCGAAATATATCATATAGCATAACTTGAGAAGCTCTGACAAAATGTGGCCTATAGGTACTGCGCCCCACAGGACTATTCCTTCAGCCTGAGGTGGGTGTTAATCTGTGCTCTCTGAACTTCTGCCCCATCCCTCCCTCTCAGTTTCTTTTCCGCAGGCGCCATATGTCTTTTTGGCTGACTGGATTGCATTTTAAAACAGGCTTTACCTTTCAACAGTTCACCCAAACTCACAACAACCCAGTAGTTATGCAATTCCCCCATGGAGGGATCAGCAACCTTGGCAGTTGCCTACCTGACCCAGGAGACATCTCTGCCAAGGTTTACATAACAAATGGCAAACAGGGCAATGCCGCGGTGGTTACAGTAACAAGATGCAAATATACTATAGAAATACCACAAAAAACGTGAAGTGATATGTCAGTAACATCACTATAAAGCCACTATTAAAAGCCACAGGCACAAAATAATAGTACTAAGTGGATTTTTAAAAGGGGAAGTCGTGAAGTCTTCTGGGGATTCACGTTTTTTTCACTGAGCTTGATTGTTAAGTCGTTTTGTTTACATTGTCCCTCGTCCTGTTAATGTATTAGCTGCTGTTCAGTAAACTACCTTATGTAATTGTTTCATTCTCTGAGCGTCTTAAACGTGGTTGCGTCACTCAAAATAGGCTACTGTGTTTCCAGACGAACCGGTTACAACGTTTGTTTGCTCTAATTCCAACCATGTGACTGCTGCTGTGGCCTCCGAAGGATACTATGCACATAACTCATCAGAGGCGTCAAAAAAAAAAAAAAGAAAAAGAACAAAGACCTTCATCTGATGTAACTTCAAACCCTGTTAACCTCATCGACATATGCCGGATAGACCTCATGTTTTCGTCGATTTAATAATGTGTGTATCACTAAACCCCTGCGCTACACACAGGAATGGTCCTAAATCCCTCGCCCCCCAAAACGACATATTTTCTAGGTTACCATACGGATCTGTCATTTCCATATAAATGATAATGAGAGGTATAATGACTAGCAAACGTTCCGAACAGACGCTCGTAAAAACGCGTATGCTGAATAATTGTGTGCGTGCCTGTCTGTGTGTACGTCGGGGGGTTTACAAGCCACATGCTTTTTGTTTTTGTTTTGATGGAGGAAGGAGGGGGGGGGGCGGCTTGCTGTGCGAGTGGTGGGACGACTCTTACCTTCCATCCTGCGGAGCTGTTACTGTCGCCTTTGTCTTTGAAGTAGGGGATGGATCTCACCATCCAGTCGTAAATTTGGGACAGTGTCAGTCTCTTGTCCGGCGCGCTCTCAATCGCTTTGGTAATCAGGTCGGCATAGGAGAGGTTTCCCCAGGCGTTTCTGCGCGACGATGCTTTCCTCGGGGTCTGCTGGGTCGCCAAACTGCTGGGGGTCAACGCGCCAGAGGTGGCCGTTGGGGAGTGCGTTGAGAGCGGGGAGCCTCCGCTCTCCTGGCCGGGGGAGGAGAGCGCTCCATCGGCCACGGGGCTGTTGCTGCTCTGGTCCTCCGTCGCAACGCCAGAGCCATTGACGCTGATAGCCGTAGGGGTGGCATTGTCCTCCTCGTCATCCTCTTCCTCAGGTATAATATCTGTGTCATTGCTCTCTGGCTTCACCGCGTTCGAGTCCGGTCTTGGCAGCGGCCAGGTGCAAGACCTGGGCCGCTTTTGGGGCTCGAAGTCCGGGTCGATGACCACGTCCAAGTCCGGCAGGGGGTCGGGGGGCGCAACCTCAGCCATTATCTCCAGCTTGAGTCACAATCTCGCCCCGTGTCCAGGTAGTAAAGTTATAAGACAAGAAACGAAGAGCTGTCAAAGTCGCGTCCCATGAATGCGCGCTCCCGTCCTTTGTTGCTATTCCACACCAGCGAAGTCCCAACAGGGCCACGAACAACTTAGTTATTAACGCCTGTTGAAGACATAAAACAAGTCTAAATAAATCCAGCAGACTGGGTTAGACGCACATTTACATACGGCATAATCTGCCAAACAGTCAGGCTGCACCGCAGGACACCGCTGCTGAATTAGGTTTTGGACATTTGTTAAATCGACGCTAGGGTTAACTGTTCTGTAAATAGCCAAAAACAAATAATGCCTAAATGCCTCTATTAGCATTACTACCACACTAATCAAACACTTCTTGCTCATCGATAAGAGCGCCACACAAAATCCCGCAATAGTGAACTGAATGGAACTGAATCCGCCAACTGGAGATCAATGGCTTTTGGAGAAAGTGCTCAAACCCCATCTCTCTGAGACATAAAAGCCCCCCACTTTTTCCCCTCATCGCTGCCCCACCCTGCTGCAGATAACATAAAAATCCAACAGATTACAAAGTAATAC
>JAPQRN010000017.1:20804073-20818255 GCA_037367275.1 Coranthus polyacanthus
ACACACACACACGCATGCAAGTCGATCAAGGCCAGCCCCCTGGATCCTGTGCAGGGGATCGCCTTTTAAAGAGACACGACAGTCGTTAAGGGACAGCGTGGATCTTGTGCGCGGCGCGACACGCGAGCTCGGAACACGTCCCGACATGTCGACGGGGAGCGCTCGAGTAGAGGACTAAAAAAAAAAACTCAACTTTTTCTAATGAACAAGCGTCAGATTTCATTGACAGGTTGAGTTGACAAAAAAAAAAAAAACTTTAAACGTTAAACTTGAAAACTTTATTCTTTTTTTTTTTTTTGAATGCTCCTCGATAAATACAGCGAAAGCATAGGATTTTAAAACGCGGACATGATGTGGGTCTAATGCGTGTGATGTAACCGATTAGTCAGCACAACATAATAACATAATATAACATAATAACCGCAGTGTTCTTTATTTCTCTTCTCTTTTCTACTCCTGTGCCTGGGTAGACCTAAGTGTGTAGGGTATTTGTTGTTAACGTTAAACAAGCGAATAACTACAGACTAAGTGTGTTTCTAATAAATGTGCAGGACTACTTGCTCCACGCTGTAAAACATCCTCATTCTCGCGGTGTTTAATATAAATGTTGATCATTTCATAAGTGCACTGTGATCTTCCTTCCATCCTTTCACTCACCTTCTTGCGTCTTGCGCGTTAGAGCTGATTGCGCCTTTAATCTCAGAGCCAGGTTGTCAATCACGGCTGTCAGAAGCGGGACAGGCCACGCCCCCTCCCCCCCCCCCTCCTCCTCTGTCCAGAATGACGTCATCCCGTTTATTAGCCACAGATAAGGAGAGAAATCCTAGATGGTCCACCGCGACCCACATCCACACCTCCTCCTCCTCCTCCTCCTCCACCTCCTCCTCCTCGAGTGGATCAAAACATCCTCGTCCACGTCTTCTTTGTTCACCGAGACCTGGGTACCTCACAAGGTGCGCGTGTGCCTGCGCGTGCTTGCGGTTCGTGTGCAGGAATGCGCGTTCACAGCAAACCGCAACAGAATATCACCTCAACATTACTCATAACATCTCCTGTATGCGTTTGTGGTACTTGATTTTATTTTTCATGCTGTGACACAATACGATCCCATTCATGATATTGCAAGATGCAGTATTTGTTTTGTAATAGGAGCTTTGTAATATTCTTATACAGGTAGTTATCAATCGATGGAACATGTAGCGTTTAAATGTAGGTCCACTATATGTTAGCCTTGTCCTTTGTGCTTTTTTTGTGAGGTTTTATTACTGTGTTTAAATGTCGGAAAGATAAAGCAGTGTATACATCGGGCGCTTTCTGTTGTTTTACTGCCATTTACTGCCCCTCGTTTAATGAAGCAGATTGGTGCAGCGCACATTTTAGACCTGGAGTCGGTACTGTACAGGATTACAGGAGATAGTCAGTCTACACATAACTCACATTGTGTGATGGTTTTTGTTCCCTTCACATCAAAGAGAATACCTGATGCTGCAGTTTGCAGAGAGCTATAGAGTTAACTGGATGTAAAGAGAGGTTAGGGTTGTCTGGGTATGCGTTTGTGCTGAAATACTGTATGGAGCCACACAAAAAGACAGTGATAATGCTTTTTAAAATACTTAAATGATTCAGATGACTTATGTGGGCGTTTGTTTTTAACAACAATGGCTTAGTTTTGCTTTTTCACCCACAGATACAGTATACACCTCTTTTCTTTTTTTTTTTTTTTTTAAATAGCAGGCTAATGCTTTGTCTTTTTGCTTATGTCATATTTATCAAATGATCAAATCAGTCAAGAATGGCACAAATCTCCTTCCAATAATTGACTGTATTTTTGTCACTGGTCCAGTTCATTCTGTTCCAAGAGGAGCAGCTTCACTCCACATGCTTGAGTGCTCTAATAATGTTGAACAGGCACACAAACAAGCAAACACACAAACCCAAACCATTAGTATGAGAACACCTTTTATTTCAAACGGGCACAGGTAAACACTTCATTATCTCCTTTAAGTTGGAGGTTCCTGAAAAGAGGCCCTGATTGCACAATTGTACAATTTAAGAATGCCTCATCTACCTGGTATTGTCTGGCTACAATACATCGACAAGCGGCAGGAAAAAGACAGAATGAAACAGTCTTCCCTCTTCTCTCAGTTCGCGAAGGGCGTCAAGCCTATAGTCCAGAGAGGATGGAGAGCGAGACCACCCCTCTAAGGCAGCGTGAATCATCCAATTAAGACAATCACAAAGCATGGCGGCCATCTCTGTTTGAGTCTGATGTTTCCCCAAACAACGTAATGCTCTGATTGGATTAAAGGCCTTGGAAAAGGCCGTGATGGATTTTTATTTAATAGACAGATATCGTGGGACAGACTTGGGTCCTACTCAAGCACTTTTTAATGACACACATCACATGCATGCAGCCACGCACACACCCACACACCTGCACATAGAGACTGGTCCCCGAGACATTTTCTGAGTCTAGTTGGATTATCCATTTACTCTGGTTTCATGGTTTAGGCTGCTTGGACACTTGTTACATAAGCTGTATCTTATATAAAGCTCTTGGTTTAGATGCAGTAGGTGCTACGCGCTGTTGTGACTGTCAGTGTGGGCTGGGCTGTGCTGGGTAAGTCCAGGTTTCTGTGGTGCACTAGGATGACCTCATCCTTAGATGGATGCAATAACAAACCTTGCAGCAATAAATTGCCCTCTGCTGCCCCCCACAGACCAATAGCAGGAGCTTCAAACCACCACCTTTTTTTGCCTTTTAATAACCACAGTACTGTATCTTAAATAATAGTACGATGCAGAACATTTCTTGCTTGGCTACAGTGCTTATTTAATCTATACATATATATATAAAGCAGAACAAATTTCTGTTACAATAATTAAGTAGCATTAAAAGGTTTGGGCAAACTCTACAGGTCTTTGTGCTCATAAGTGACAGTACCAGAAGCCTCATTACAAGCATTTCAATGTATAGCTGCCAAAGACTTGAGTCCAAATGACAAATAAAATGTAACTGAACTGTAACTCTAAAGATGCGTCAACATTATCCTGAAAACTGAATTGTGGCCTCATTTATTTAAAAAAAACAGTACAGTATCAGAGGCAATATTTCATATTCACACCGGCGTTTGAAGACTTGAGGTTTAATTGAAAACAGTCTGTATGAGATTGAGATTATTTTGCCTTTTTCACATTCGCCCACTAGAGGGCGATAGCCAACTACCGTCAGAGACACTGGGCTCCATTCTCTCTTTGAAGGGAGCACCTGCTTGCTCTGTGCTTCACACATTGTGAAAAAGCTTTTCCATATCCTTTTAAACTATTAAGTCCACAAGGGGGAGAGAGCGCACCTCACAGGAGACGACCAAACAGAGTGAAAGAGGAAGAACGTATAAAACACATGCAGAATATGAACGCCAGTCAGAACCAAAGGACAATATCATCAATCAGATGCACAGTTTTACGTTGTTCTCTATTTATTGATATATATTATCATATACAATGGGCTACACTTTTGCTTTTTTTCTTCAACTTTTACATTACCCTAAATTCATATTTCACTTTTGTTAACTACAATTAATGTTCCAGTGTTTATAAAGTAGGAGCTTCCTCTTGTGTAAAGTCAGTAGGTGTTGAGGTACTTTGTTGTGTGTGGAGGTGCATGTTTATCGGGTTACTTGTGGATGCTTGTCAGGTGTTCTTGCGGTGACTGCGGTCTCCCTGAATCCAGTACGCCTCAGTTTGCATCTCCACCAGTCTGGAGACGGTCCTCTGGAAGGCGAAGATCTCCTCCTCTCCCGTGAACAGAGTCAGATGCTCTGCTGCGTCCTGAAAAGAGGAGCCAGCAACACCAGGGTCAGCAGATAATGCACAGAGATCCCATGCACATAATCTACAGACAACCCGCTAGTTTGTATTGGTGCAGACACTTGTATCACGTCATTTTGAAATATTTTGGTGGTTTCATGGCATATTTCCATATGATCAGCGTTTAACATTTTTGGTTACACGCGTCATCATTTTGACTCCAAATGAGATGAGGTGATGACTGTCCTGTTGTTTCAACTCCTGTCATTTGTTTGTGTTGCAGATCGTGATCTCACCCCGCTGAGGCCCAGATCATCCAGCAGCTGTCGGTCCCTCTCATCTTCTCCTCCAGAGTGGACAAACAGCCGGTGTAAGGGCGCCGCGGCCAGCAGGACCACTCTCACCTGGGATCAGACACAGAGACGGGTGGTTTGTTTTTGAGAAGTTACTTTTAATACGTATTAAATGGTCTGAATGGATTATGTTTCCTGGGATCATTATTAAAGGAGAGACTTAAACTTTGGTTAATTCAAGTCACATTCTCGCATATGTGAGATGAGTTCCTGCGTGCATTTTTACTTTATTTTTTTTTTTTTTACTAAATCAAATTTCCTTTGTGACGCAACAAATAATGTTAATTATAAAATTACAGCACAGTGAGCTATTGCGAGGTTTGCACTCAGCTGCATTCAAATAAATGACATGCACCTAGTTCACATGAAACAGGCACAGAATAAACAAAAAAACCTATAAAATAATACTACCATAAAATAATACCATAATTACTGTAAATTATGATAATAAAAGCCACTTCATGAGATACACTGAAGATAAAATTAGAAAAAAAAAATCAGATATTGGACGATAAAACCCACTGAATAAAATAAAATAAAGTAAAAAGAAATAAAATAGACTACGTCAAAACCTGCGCTGTGTGCACATTTTATCAATACTTTAATCTTCTCAGTCGTTGGTTTACAGGACCTCGTTTCCCAGCAGACACAAACTCACCGCCGACCTTGGTTACACCACGTTTTTGACGTATTAAACAGTGTAAATACCTATAGCAATAAACTGAAACCTGTTGCTACCTTCAACCTGCACCTATGATTTGGTGAAAAAAAACTGCTTAAAAATGCAGAGGCTGCTGTAATTAAGAGAGCTACAGTTAACACTGTGGTCATCTGGACCAAAGCCATTGAGCTTTTAGAGAGTCTTCAGCAAACTTAGTACTATGGGTCATTTATATGTAGAAGTAGGGATATTATAGCTATAATTAACATAAATTGCTTGTTGTCTTTTTGCACTGGCTGTTGTTGCAGCTGTTTGTTATTAGTACTTGTTCTAGTTCTATAGTCGTTTTGTATCCATTGTGTGAGTTTGTTTGTCCTTGTCTTGTCTTGTTTGAGGAATGAGCATTTTCTCAGTTTTTTCCCTTTTTATCATCATGTTTTTTTCTCTCCGTTTCTCACTCTTAATCCCTGCTAATAACTTGTGAAGATTGCATTATGAACCACCAGAGGCATATTCAGAAAGAAGCACTGCATGATGACAAGAAAAGGCCTTACTTTTAAAGTGGGAAGAAACAATGTGTGAGAAGTTAGAAAGAAGCTCATTTTTGGTTTGTCTACTAGATACCTTGTTGTCATAGAAGTTGTCTATGAGGGTTGTGAAGCGTCTGGCCTGGTCCTTTAGGGTCAGCGTCAGCATGGGAACGTGGCGGATGAAGACGGTGTCAAATACCTGTGCCATCTCCAGGTAGTCGACGGCACCCAGAGGCTGGAAAGCAACAAGGCATGCATTACATACTGGAATAAAGTCAGATTCGAACTTCACCAAAGACCTGATCTTCTAATCTGTATCAGCACAGATCAAAAAGGAAAACAGTCCCATTGTAGCACATGTGCCCAGCTGCCACACAAAGACACAAACATATGCAGTGTGTATATTGAATTCTGTGTGTCGGTTCTAAAAAATGCTAACTGTACAATAAAGGCATCTTGTGCAAAAAGCTCAGGCTGATGTCATTTTACTCTCTGTCCTTGGTTCGATGCCATTCAGGATTATTGCTCTCAAAATTAATGTGACTGCACCAACATATGTCAGATGGAAGAAGAAGCCTTGAAGCTCAGATGCCTGCAAAAGCTCACTGCTGTCCATCAGGCTAGAGACTTTATACACACTCTAGATTACTGTACCAAGGTGCTTTATTTGAGGCACAACAAGCACAACTATTCACAAAATTGTCAATAGACTTGCTTTTTGACATTGAGCAGAAAATAGGACCGAGATAGAGGGACGGTGATTCAGTTTGAGAGCAAAGACTTGGACAATAAGTACACAGAGGAGGGAAGAAACAGACCGCAGAGGCAATAAAGAGGCAAGAGAAGTGCTTTGAATTTGAGCAATTTTTGATTAGTGCTGAGTGGATTTTGTACCTAGGAGTGTATTTATGTGAGTCAAAGTAAGGACCTATGAGCATCCTAGTTCTGAGGTGGTCTTAGATTAGATTAATGCTGGATAACTGGGATATCTGTGGTTTCATCCCAGCCCAAAGTCATTGCTTATATTTTTGTTGGTCTACTCCATGGGATGTCCATTAAAAGCAAAATGCCAGTAAATAACCCAAAAACAAATGACACTGGTGGAGGGAAACAGCTCAGTTGAGTGTGATTTACTGTAGTTGAAGAAAATGATCATCTACAACAGGTATTATTAGTAATACAGTATAAATGAAGTGTTATTGTTAGGAATGAGTATTCATTCATTTAGTTCAACTCTTGAACTCTGCTGTTTCGTATGTATAGTAGTCCGTCTGTTGGAATAAACCTACCACTGGGCAACTATTATTGACTGATATTTCTGATATTTTAAGCCCCTTTTGCCACGTAAAAATAAAAGCAACCTCTGAACTACTAAAAGCTACCTGACCAAAATTTAGACCATGCAATAAGCCAGTCCTTTTCTTTTGTGGGTATTTAGCCATTTCAACGTCACGGCTTGCAAATGTTCCACCAAAACGAGTTCCCCCTCCGACTTTGCAAAGGCATCAATGTGTACATGCATTAAGACATACTGTTCATATACTGAACTAAGGTGTCTGTGCACAAAGTCACAGGCCGTTTGGCGAGGTAAACTGACCGGAGCCTGGAGGCTTTGAAGAGAGTGATGAAACAGCTTTAGTTCTTCGTCGGACGCGGCTGTCTGACGGCAAGGCAAAATGGTGTAAAATATTCTAAAATTGGGGTACAATCGAAGGTTCAGTGTGTGATAATTAGTCGCATCTACCGGTAAAGTCGCAAATTACAACCAACCGAATACCTCCTCACCCTCCTTACGGTGGCCGCAAAAAAAACGTCCCTCGTTAAGTATGGATCAAAAGTGTTTGTTTGATCCATACTCAAATATGTTAGGTGACAATAATGCACCTTAATGCTGGCTGTCACCAACTGTAAAACAAAAAAAAGAAGCATTACACTGTATCTATGTTTTCGTTCTCTTTCCCTTTTGTATTTATGGTTCTGTGCTGCTGTAGACGTACATAACATGGCAGTGCAACACAGTAGATACTAATAGCTGATTTTAAGGTAACAAAAACACAACAGTTCTTATTTTTGCCGTGATTATACACAGGTGAAAACATAATTACGAGTATTAAATTCCAGCTATGCAGTTAGATCCTCCTAAATCTTACACACTGGCCCTTTAAACTGACATTGATCTGTTTAGGTGTGTCTTTTGTCGGTGGCTGAAGTATGTTTTGCTGCCTCTGTCCACAGCAGCGTCTGCTTCTCCAAACGGGAGAAATCTACTGCAGGAAATACGATGACTTTAGATGAATACGTCCATACAACCCCACTTTAAAAAAAAAATCCAAATGAACCCTTTAATCTAAGTTTAAATACTCACTCTGCCACACAGCTCATCAAAAGTACAGTCAGCGACGGAGCCGCAGGTCTTTTCCAGAGTCACATCTCTGCCCAGCACTGTGAGCACCCGAGGACCTGTCACTATGGAAACGCAACATTTTGAGCCAAAATTCAGGTCTGGTTGACACGATGATATGACATCCATTTAGGTTCTGACACTAATCTTATTGGATATGAGAACTTACATCATTTCTACAGCTGGCAGTTCGGGTTTTGTGATTTGACATTTTTGTGGAAAATGATACCATAGCAGTGTTTTCTAAAGGTAATGGGCTGAATCAGTAAACACCTTCACTAAAAAATTATTTAGAAATGAATATATTTTAGAGAAACAAAAGAACGACCTTCACAGGAAATGAGCACAGCAGATACCTTACAAGTGTGTGGAAAAAAGTGTCCCATAATTAGTCGATATTGAACTGAATATTACACTAGATGAGCAGGACTTGCCTGACTACCAGCGCTGGGAACTTTTTATTATTATTATTTTTTACTAGCATTTATCATCAGGTGCAATCATACATTCAGAACGGTTATTTTTTATATATAACAGGTTACTAGTTAAAATCTAATGAGTAATGTAGTATTTTAACCACTTAGTAAAAGTAATTCAACTTATTACACTTTATTATTTTGATTACTTTTCTGACAAATGGGCAATAAAGCCGAAAAAAACACGTACAATAATGTCAGTGCGTTCTTGGCGTTATATTTTACTAAACTTTATATCAAACATCTGGTCCAAAAATGAAAAATCAAACTGGGATTTTTATATTGAATTAAAAGCTGTCAGTCTTCCTCCAACCGTAAAAATGATCGTACAGTGAACTTTGATAATCCTTGATTATGATGATACGCTTTGTTGTCTTGCTTCTACTCTCCAACAGTTAAATCTGGTTTTCCACAGTGAATTACGTTTTACGACAAACGACAGCTTTTGCGCACATCGTTGTGTATCTGTATCCAACAGCTGACTGGACTTCCTTACAGTCAGGAAGAAGCATCCACGTCTTATTATTCATTTCTGAAGCACTTCTGTTGAAACTTCCGAACGGCCTCACATCTCTCCTGTCATTTAAACCTGGGATCTACGGGACACGACCCAGTCAGCGTTTAGCTCATGTGGGCAGAACGGTTTTCAGGAACCGTGCGCAAAAGTGAACTGCAAAAGCTCCTCATACTTGAGACCTTCGTTCCCTCCAAAGGCTTTATTATCAAATGTTTTGTTTCCGATTCTTGGAATTGTTTTGGATTTCCTTGTCTCTTGTGCCGTTTGTTCATGTCTGCTGTTGTTGTGAATGTTTCTTGTTCTCTTTTGGTCTCTCTCGTACAGGAGTTTCTGATGAGACTGCCTGATGAAATGAAGATTAAATGAAAAATGAAATAAACCTGAACATATATGCTTTTCACCCAAAGGAATTTGGGATTACTTGGATGTAACCCTTTTTGTAAGCACAAATATGTTCATTATTAACTGTAACATCCCAACGCTGCTAACCACCACTTTTCTCTGTGCTATTAATCGAGTGTCCTAAAGCTGCACCTGAATTTCTGTCTTCTTTTTGTGGGTCTATGTTCTCGTCTTATTTTGACAAATCTTAAAAATTGGCATTTTCCTTTAACTTCCTTACCGCTCCTTTGTTGTAAGGTCAGCTCATCAAACAGCGCATCTAAGGTGGCCTCTGCACCGAGTTCCCCTGTGCTGCACAAGACACAGACATCCACAGAGGCAATGAAATAGAGAATAAATAAAAGGATATGAAATTAATAAAGCTGAAGTGGCTACATCAAACGGTGGCGGCAAAGAGTGCATGAGAGGGAGGTGCTTAGCTTTTCACTCCATCAGTAAAAAACAGGATGTTAGGCTCTAAACACAAGCATTAGCCCATGAATGCACGTCAAAATGAGACTGCAAAGCGTGTGTTTGTGTCTGTATGTGTGCTTGTGTTTTAACTCCAGGTAAAAGGGTGTGATGCACTCTATTTACATACAGTGAAAAGACGAAAGCACTTGAAAGCTCCAATACAGCAATGAGCAACAGCAGTGTCATTCACACACTGTCCGTGTGTGTGTGTGTTTCTAATAGCTTATATGTAATGAGGAAAATAGAAAACTAGCTTTTAAAGCTCTACCATTTTCTCATATTCTATTGATTCCTCTTTCGCTCTTTTCATGTATCTCTCAAGGTAATGTAGGTCTTTATAAATCTTCCACTCTGCTTCTCCCCATTTATCCATCTGTTTGCCTTCTTTTTCTGCCCTTTAAAAAATAAATAAATAAATAAATAAAAAATCAAACTAGCTGATGTGCACAAACATTTCCTGTGTGTGTATGTGGATGCTTGTGAGTGTGCTGTGGGTGCAGGTTAATGTCTACTCTTTACACGACCTCTGCACAGCCTCTAAGCTGAGTTGCACGACAAACAGAGGATCCAAATGTGTTCAATACTGCGGTGATGTGTGTGTGAGATCCGGGCATTTATTAAGTTACGGGGATGTAAATACATTTCCACAATCATATTATACGCAGAAATATTCCCATTCCTATGAGGAATATTAATATTAAAATAATGTACAGTAGTTTTTGCTCTGTTTAATAAAGTACGTCTATCTTTTGTCATATTGCTCCTCTTTTAAACTATATATATTTCCTCTTTTCTATTTTTATTATTTATTATTACATCTTGCTCTCTTCAGCTGTAAATGTCCACGCTGTGGGATTAATAAAAGATTATCTTACTTTATCTTACAAAATGCACGTCCCCATAGTACAAATCATTACATATGACAGTTAAGAGTTGTTTGAAATTCCCAGTATGTAATTCGTGACACTAAGGGTCTCTCGGTCAAAACAATAACAAGAGACGTATAAGTTGATGGTGGCGCGAAGTAGCGCGTGAGTTGTTTTTACTGTCATCGCTGATGTAAATCTATCTGACATGACTCAAGCAGAAATCATGTTTACAGATGAGGTAATGTATTAAAGTTTTATTCACATTATGTTTAGCGGCGCCACGTCATTCTAATGACAGTGACGTTAGCCGTCAGGTGACTAAATAAAATGGGCCGTTACACTGAATGAAATTACGGATTTTGCTGAATTTTAACATTGTTGGGAATATTTGATATAACGTCGTCTATTTGTTTTTTTTAGATATTTTAATGTGGAGGTGTTGCATATTTGACCTTTAAGGCTAGGGTTAGGGTTAGGCATGTTGTGACTTAGTCTCCAGGAAATGTATGTAAGTCAATGTAATGTCCCCTAAGACATGGAAACCCGCTGTATTTGTGCGTGTCTTACAGGTAGTAGAGTTTCCCCGCTGCAGCCTTGTCCAACCGTCTGTAGTCAATCCCAGAGTCTAAGCAGATGGCGTGGCAGTACTCCTGTACACACACACATACAAATACACAACAATCAAAGTAAGGCCATCTATATGTCTATTTACTGAGACTGATCTATAAGGAGTTTTTTTTTTTTTTACATTCATACGGCTCACTTTATGATGCAACTAGTGTACATCACAGAGAGGATCATCTTGTGATTTATATTGTTTTTTTTGATCTTCTGCATGTGTGAGGTTGTAGCATTTGTTTAGCCAGATTTTTATTGCCGATTTGTCTATGTATTTTGTTGGCAGGTCTCTAGTGATTTAATTCATTCAGACCCTTCAGAGATCAATCACGGATGAGTTCCTTGTATTATTCCAGACTGACGACCAACACTATGGACTTTCATTCCAGGTGAGCTGGACGGTCTTGTTTTGTTCTACTTCGATGATTAAGGCTGCCCGTGTTTGAGAACAATGCAGAAGGAAACAGTTTGTCTCCAAATCTATACTTCTAATATTTCAAGCCTAAACATGAATCCTAAAGATTTAGTTTAGAACTGAGCCCAAAATCAAAATGCAAATTCAAAATTTTATTTAGTTTAGAGCTAAAAGATTAAAGTTGATTAATGCCTCAACAGAAAATAATTCCACTTCCAAAAATTCAAAAAATTCTCCAGATTCCTCTTTTCGGCCGAACTTGACTTTTAAAACGGTCAAAACAAGCAACATGAAAACATCAATGTGGGTTGAGGACACAGAAGCTAATAGCAGAAAGGTTTGACTTTTTTCTAAAAATCAATTACATAAATGATTAATAATAAACAAACTCTTATTCTACAGTGACGTGCTGTGTATGTGCCGTCATTTTAAAACGGTTTCTATTGAGTTGCTTTTCTCTAAATTTCATGCCACATTGAAAATGCACAATAAGAGCTTTGTGTCACTGCTTCCTTCACTGTATAAACAATAAAAAGGGCAGAGAGCAAATAAGAACAACAGGGCGACACAGAAGGCAGCAGACGTCTTACTGTCGTCTGACAGTTTGATGATTTTATGTCACTACTTCACGGTTTATTGAGCTGATCTATTGTTCCTGAAGCTATTCAAGTGTGTTACAGCAGGGGTGAACTTCTGATGCAGAGTTCAAACTTTTTCAGATAGTGTAAAACATCAACAGGATTCATGTCAGGGAGTACAGCACAAACTATAATCATCATCTCCACCATTCTATCAAAGAAAAGAAAGGAATTGCATATCATCCTATCCAAGCCATCGCCGGCTGACTGAGTATTCAACGACAGCTCCGGTAAATTATGAAATCAGTGAATTTCTGCTACTGGCCTCCTTAAGCTGCCGGATAATTAGTAATCATCACAAAGCAAGGGGACGGAAATACTCTATTCTTCTTCGCTGTCAACTTTTTATCTCCGTGTCCGCTCACACAAACGGGGTTCCCACTCTGAGCCAATTGGCTGAATCAGACTTAATAACAACCTGACAAACTCTCCCTCCCCCACGCACAAAAAGGAGGTGTCATTTCATCAACCTAGTGTGACCCCACCAACGGGTAAATAGTCCCTCCAAAATGGGGGGGGAAAAAAAAAAGAAGAAGAGAAAAAAAAAAACTTGTCACTATTGCCGGCACATCATTAGAATCTTAGTTTGTCTTTTCTCCTGCCATCTTTTACTCCCTCCCTTTATGAACCGCCGCTACCTAACGTACAGACGTCTGAGCGTTTCTTGACGGAGAAGCGAGGTACAAATAAGAAAGAAGGAAGAGGGAGGAATGGAAACACAATCAGTGATGATGATTCCATTGGTTATTTATAATCAGATGAGGCTGAGGCCTTGCGGGTCATTACTTGATTATCCATCTTGAGGGGATTGTCAAGTTCTCACTCCTCCGAGATTTCATCCGCCTACACATTGTGGTCTTGTCTTACCCCCCTCACGCTCTTCTCACAGACTCCTAGTCAGCCTACGTTGTAACTTACAGTTTCATCTCCTTGTCCTTTTTGCTTATTCTCTGTATGGATGCTGTTCTGTTCAATTGTACAACAATCAAATCTTCGGTCCAGAGCAGAGACATCTGTGCATTACGCCGTTTTGTCAGGTATAGTCTTGAAATTATTTATTTCAGATCCACTGACAAGTTGATCAGAACATTTGTAATGAATTAATGACTGCTAACATTTTAAAAAAAATTAAATACAGTATCATTCTGATTTAAATATCTTTAGGTTTTGCACTGTTTGTTTAACAAAACAATCGATTTGAAACGGTCACCTTCAGACAGGATTTTTTTCAAATATGTTCACACATTACAGACTAAATGATTGATGCATTAATCAAGATCATTAAGAATAAGAATGTAATGGAACTGTTATTTGCTGCCAGTGTAGCAGTCACTGCGTTACTTCTGGATCTCCATATTACTTCCAGAAACCTTCCAATAATTTCCACCAATAATTTCCACTACAACCAGTATAAGGTAAATCATAGATGGCTTTGCAAAGGTTCTCTGTTTGATATCATCCTCTTCTTGCTGATTACTGCTCTGATATTGTAGCTACTTAATAACAATAATAACAACAACAACAGTTGATCTGAAGCCTGGTGATTTAAAAAAAAAAATTCTGTGTGAGTTAAATTGTACTGTATATAATTACTGTTGTGTAACTTCTGATTATAGTATTTAGTGCTGAAATGCTGCGGCGATAAATAATTTTGCCAATGGACAGAAGATGATTCACAACAATTTTTGAATTCATTAAATGACACAAAAAAATGGCATCCACTTCTGGAAATGTGAAAGTGTGAGAATTCAGCACTTTACTCTGTTTCATATCATTACAAAATGAATACTTTCGGGTTTCGAAGTGCGAGGCTATTAAAATAAAACAATGAATATGAAAACATCACTTTGGGCTCCAGCTAATCCAAGAGAAACAGTGATGATTTTTGGCTGCTGGAAAACTTAGTTTCAGCCCTTCTTTTACTATCCTCATGATACTCGTGTATAAGTTAGTTGCACTGGTGTTGAAGTCTGGTCACATGTGTAGCTTACTCAAATTAAGAGTTTCACTACATGCACAGATGCATTCACCAACTCACG
>JAPQRN010000017.1:20820573-20831981 GCA_037367275.1 Coranthus polyacanthus
AGTGTTTGATATCTTGCCAACCCTTGCCCTGAATGTATTAACACCTAAAAGACCGCAGGAAAACGTCAATTGGGTGGCAGCAAACAGCAAGCTAAGGCAAACAGATCGATTACAAATCAGGTGACAAACATGAGCGCAGAATTAAATCTTCATTATCAAAAGGAGAAAACTGATTTGTTGTTTTAATTGTCTGGTTTTTTTAGAGGACAGACAGACCCTGATATGACAGAAGTGAGCTCTGCCCTCGAGGCATACAGTAAGTGCCCTGCCGTTAAATGCTCTAGAAGACAATGACAGTCATCAAATATCAGTGTCTATTGGATTTGAACTGGCAGGCTGCCTGCTCTTCACAGGCAGTCCTTCTCACCAAGGTCTTCACTGGAGGACCACATCCCTCTCATTCCTCAATTTTTCTTTCTCTACCATCATGTTTTTATTTATATATTTCTTTTTCTACTCTCACTAACTGCACAGCACACAGCAATTATTAACAATGCCACAAAAAAAAGAAAAGGAGAGCCGATCAAAAGAAGGGTTAAAAACAGCTGGAAGCCCAGAGATACTCCAGTTGCCTCAGGGTTGTTGTCGTGCACCTCCACCACCTCCACCACCGCCCCCAACCCCCCAACCCCCCTCCTCGCAGCATTGTACCAAACTGAAATCGAACAAGCAAAGGGAAAATAAAGTCACTATTCTGCTACAGAAATACCGAGAGCTAACCTTGGGTGAGTAAAGCCAGCGAGTAAGACCAGGATGGCGACAGAAAAAAAGAGTGGGGACGGAGGGGCAGAGAGAGGATGGGTGATGAAAAGTGTATTTTATACAACTCTGGACTTTCAGCGACCCATAACTGGTAGCTCATAGGTCCTCTGCAGGGGACTTAAAGATACGAGAAAGTAGTTCACTGGACGCAAAATTACTACACACTCCTAAGAGCAATACCATTAAGAATACCTACAAAATCTCAAGTCAAGTCTCCATCCGTTAAGCGCTGGCTCATCATCATCATGGTTTAAACCTTTAGAATGTTAGTATTTCATACGATAACACAGTACCTGAGCTGACAGATGTAAGAGGTGTTTTGTCAAAACACCTGAAGCTGGCTTTAGCTTTTGCCCCCCCCAAACTGAACCACCAATCTTGATTACATAACATTTGTAATGGTTTCCCAAAGCCTTTGTCTAACATTTGTTTCATACTCGTTGGTGTTTTGTTTCCGTTTCCCACCTAATACACCATTTGTGAGTGTTTGTTGTGTTGAATCCAGGAGCGTCACAGTCTCTTTATTGGTCCACACAATTATTTGCTGAATCTGTTTCCATTGCACTTAGTTGCATTTACCTTTTTTCAATACACCAGCTTTTCCACTTCTCCCAAATATAAAACATTTATTTTTTCAATTTTATTTTCTGTTTCCATTTGGGTTTGTTTATGTGCAAACTCAAAATCTGACTAAAAACAGCTGAATGAAAATGCACCTATATTTGGGCCAGATTTGCGAGGTGGCCACCTCCACATCCAGCTCAAAATTCTGGTGTCTCAATGAAACCCCATTTATTAACCTGATTTTAAAAATACGTTACTTATATTAAGTATTTGCTTGAGCCAGTTGAGGGAGTACACATGATCAGAACTATACAACCTTAGCCGCATTTTGAGCCACGAAGAACACAAGACATACCATGTAAAAACTTCAAGATTAAAACTTAAGTAATGATCGGGGGGATGGGATCCTTCGGAAAAGGGGGATCCATCTAATCAGAAGTCAATGGTTAAATAAAGACGTCGACCCGGGCAGACGGAGGGGATGGATTAACCTCCACTCCAGCTCAGGTGATAGGGAGGAGAGGAGGTCAGGGGCTATTTTTACTTTCTAAGACCCTCATTCAGCCGGACAGCAGCTATAGAAACACACTCAGGCACGCACATACAAGGGAGAGCTGCATCGGGGAGGAGGACCCGCAGCGCCGGTCCCTGCAAGCATTAATTCAATCGATTAAGGGTCAGCTAGTTAGCAGCGTGACCCCGCTAAAACACGCTTTGACTTTACAGAAGGGGAAGCTATAGAGAACGCCTCGCACCCCCAAAAAACCCCCGACCCAGAAAACCAGATGTCTTCACAAAGGGGAACATGGGACCCTGAAAGAGAGGAGGTAGTGCAAGGCAGAAAGGGACAACAGGCATTCAAGACCATTTTGGGAGTGGATTAAAGAGGGCAAGGGTGCTGCTGGGAGAGTGGTTGGGGAGTCCAAGGCCTCCCTCATGGTGGAAGGGCCACAAGGTGTGTTACCATGTGTGGGTATTTGAAGATACAGTAGAGCTCCGACGACCTCGCTGCTGTCTGAGGCCTGGAGGACGGTCGTGTTTTCACAAATTATGTTCTGATTTGCTCGTATATTTCTCTTACTTCTCAGGATGTACTTCTGATGTAATGGGATCATAGTAACCTTACATCAAAAACAAACTAATCATAGCAACTAGCTATATTATTAATTGACTTTTGGAACCATTCACAAGAAAATAAAACAAAATAAGACGGAAAAGCATAGTTTATGTTGTAGAGTAGAAAACATTAACTGAAACTAAGTCTGGGCGAAATGCAATATGGCAATATATAATATATCTCGATGTACCATTAAAAAAAATGGGGATAGTAAATTTCTTCAAATTTTGTTTGCTGTGCTGCTGTTATGGTTAAATAATAATAATCAACTATTTCATTAATTAATAAGAAAGCTAACTGTATAAACCAAAATATTATTCCTAACAGATGTCTGACTATAATCTGCTCAGATAGGACACTTCTTAAATAGTTTGCTGGACAACCTTTACAGAAATGTAACCTGTTTAGGATAACAAAATAAATTAAAAAAAATCACCAACATATCAGTTACAACAGAGGATTCACCTATTCTGTACAAATGCTTATTGCCAGTAAAGCATATTTGACTGAAGAATCTAATCATGAGATATTTCTATCAAACGAGGGAAGGCTTCTTCCATGGTTCATCTGCTCCTCTAGTCTGAATGTGGTAGGATTATAGCGAAGAACTGGATTATTACTGGAGAACAGAATTGTAGCTAAGAAATTCACTTATTCAGTCAATCTCTTGTGCATCTCTTTAATTATTAATTATACATTTATTTTTCATCCCGTGGAGTTCAGACAGTTTTAAGTTAAGTTTTAAGACAGTTTTTTTTTTTTTTTTTTTTTTTTAGGAAGATACATTTAATATATGCATTCAAATCTGGGTTTGCACACATTGAGGTAAACATATTCACCATGTACAACTACATCCTAGTATTGAGGGAAACCGGATAATTAAAGGCCTAGTAGTTGTAAAATATAGTCATACAGATTAAGGCATTAATAAGTGCTTTATAATGACTAATAAAGACGTGATGTGCTCCTAATAAATATGCTAATAAATAACTAATTAATGGTGAAGAAAGGTGTACCTTCCTACTCTTAGAAGGTTGAATAACACTATTGTAGCACATGTGACCAAAATGTTTGTGATCATTAGAAGCTGCTGAAAGGTATAAGTTAATAGTCACAGCACGTACAATATATCACCTGCTGTGAGGTTAGTAACGCAGCATTTAAAAGCTAATCAGTTTCACGCTTATTAACTGTCCACTTCACTTGTTAGCGTTTCTGTTTTCTTTCTTAACGCTTGAACTGACTGCAGCCGTGAAGAGGCAACAGGCAGTTTTCTGTTTAAGGCCTAATACATAAAAAGCGGTTAAAATTGGTTTTCTGTTATTATTTAGACTGAATACCAATAAAAGATGCAAGAATGCTGCCCTGCTCTGTTGCAAAATGCATGACAACAAATTATTATGCAATTATTTACGATCATGATCACTCCAAACACATCAATGATCATCTGAGATGCAGGCAGGATAATGGTGCTACCTGCTTAAATTGCAAAGTAGATTTTTTTTTTTGCTAGAAATGCTAACAGCCGCATCGGTCCTTTCCTCCATCACTCCTCCCCCCTTTACTTTTGAAATGCAAGCAGTCTGCTTCAGTCACTCAGCTCGTCCGCGCATCTCCCATTCATGTTACTTGTTACTCACGCTCTTTCCATCTCTCCCTACCGTTCTCTCACTCTCTCTGTGAGTCTTTCACCACGCCCTCGTATGATCAAAGACAGCTTTGTGACACTGTGCGAGGCATCCAGGAAGCAGAAAACATCAAACCACTAAAGAGCAAGTTACAAACAGACAGACAGGGACAGAGGCGCACATGCAGCATTGTGTATGTGTGTGTGTGCGTATAAACAAATGAATAAATTAACACGACAAAAGAGGGAGATGACTTTGTCTCTACCTTCAGCACATCGATGAAAGGTAGGAAGGTGTCCCTCTGAAGTCCGTTTTTGTACAGATCTGAAAGAGGAGGGGAGGGCCTGTATTAGAGCTGCTGTTTAGCCTCCTAATAATGTCATTCCCCCGCCACAGATTGGCAGATAAAGTGGCTATTGATGAACTGAAGGATGGGTGGGGAGGCTTGACAAAAGGACTGGGACCAGGGGAGAAAAATGGATTTCTCTACCGGCAGCGGCAGCAACATAAAATTCATTACATTCCCAAACAATGGTGGCGAGAGAAAGGACTGTCCCCTTTTCAGCACGGACAATGTCCACGGCAGCTCGCTGAATAGAGGTTTCAATTAGCTCGGCTGGAACAAATTACATCTGAAGTAGCATCCCTGATAGACAGATAAAACAGATAGGGATTCACACACAAACACAGGACAAAGACACGCACAAATGCGTACAAACACACAGAGGCTTAAGCTTTCTCCAGCTGCGAATGCAAACAAGTGGTCGTTGTTGATGTTTCAGCTTAAGCTTACTACAGTAGGACCTGACACCCAAATAACACTCGCCTGATAACTTTTCTTCTGTAATGGACTGCTCTGTGTGGAAGACATGACTATTGCTAATGTTAAGGCAAGAAGACTGTCCAGAATCATACCCCGAGGAGAGTGTTTTCGTTTTTAAATCACTAACAGAGCGCTGCCAATTAAACTCAAGAGAACGTATTAAATGTATGCAAGTTAAGTCTACAATCGCATGTAGACTACAGGATAAAGTAAAGGATAAGACCACTTTTTTTTTTTAAATCTTAAATGAGGATAAATCAGTCTGAATCAACTGGATATCTTCCAAAACGTCTTTTTGGTACAAAATTCCCTGCTCGTGTTTCCAGTCTCTGCTGAACTGTAGATGAGGGACAGTAACAAAAAGAGGGAATTTTGTGCTAAAAGGATAACTCTGGAAGATATCCACTTGATATCTGTGAATTTCATCCCCCATCACTTAGACTGAAAGCACATTAGAAAAGGATCTCTCAACAGCTACTGTGAACACGGGTTATTTCAAGTAAAAAGCCCTCTTATGGGTAATTGATCACTGTTTCAAGATGGACTGGAAAACCTGTAAACCTGTCCTTTAATGCAAAGTACATGATCCAGTTTAAATGGGGTGTTACTCTCTAAAAATAAACCACTCATCCTCTCACCTCCATCAATCTCATTAAACTCCATCAGTATATAAAAACAACAAAACACTACTTTAATTGTATCTCCAAATTTCCTCCCTAAACACATCTCCACATCAATAAATATGTAAAATGTATGCCTTTCATGTCCAGTCGTCTCTTATGGCTTTCACGATTCCATTAACCATGTAATTAATACTGAGCAGGCTCTCTATCGAGTTCGCGTGGTTTGGTGCTTTGTTCTTAAAAGGTAGTAAATATCAGAGATGTGCGTCTTTGTCTACGAGAACCATCTTGCTGCCATCCACTTTGTACCCACTTGAGGCTTTGAGACATCAACATCTTCCCTGTGGAAGAAAGACATCTGATAGCACATCATGCATTTATCTCCACCTTGATCACATCTTACTGTCTTTTTTTCCTCTGGCCTTGCTCTGCTGGCAGTAAATGCAACATCAAAGTCTTGAAAAGTGAAAAGTGTATCAAATGTTCTTCCCCTTTTCTTAGATTAATTGCTGCAAACAAGTAATAGTCGGTGTGCTCCTGTAGAGCTCCACTGATTATTGGCGGGAACATACTTGTCTTAGAAAACACTTTTGGATAAAAGCATTTAGCGTATGATGTAGGTGTATGTAAATTAACTGACACGTGTTGACGTCATATGATCACGTAGAAGAAGTAAACAGTATAATTTCTCACATTGGTTTGCTGCTTGTGGAAAAGTTGAGTGGACATTCAGACATAAACACTTTTTCCAGGTATAATAATAATAATAATAATAATTCGCCAACCACTAGAAATAGTTAAAATACTTATTATTATACTTATATTATTTAAGCATAACATATTGCACTTCAAAACAACAGAATCATTTTACTTTATCGCAGAATCAGAAAAAATTACTGGACCTAAAATATTATTTGTTCCCAGGTGTGAAAAGGCCTCAATGATGCACATTTTCCAGTATTGTATTAGATTTATTTAAAAGTTTAATGACATTAAAATTATTTAGCTAACTGCAATATTGCCTTTTCTTTGTTAATAAGCTTTTTGCTGTTCTGAAATGATCTTAATGTCATTCTAACTGAAGGTCACCGCTCGATGATCTATCAAACATAAATAAAAGTTAACTGATTATATCCTGGATTTTTTTGAACTTTTAAAAAGTCATTGGTTTCAGAAGGTGTGTCAGACTCACTGGTTTACATGAACTTGGTGAGTAATATTGGAAAAAAGTTTTTTAGAAAAAGTGACCCTAGACCAAGCGGAGGACTTCTATGGAGGACTTCTATGTATTTATTTAGCAGTGTGTTTTATATAGACCCACAGACGGGTTATAAATGAAAGGAAAATCATACCTGAAGTGTTTTTTTTTTATATATAAAAAGGTGTTGGTTGTAACGGTGTCTGGTTTGCAAGCAGTTGAAGGTCACTATGCAAGGATAGATTTTTTTACGTTTCTCATCAATAACGCGTCAATAAAGTAAACACCTACAAGTCTGTGAATTCTACTGGAGGGATGGAAAACCATTCTTCCGAAAGATATTCCCTCATTTGCGCTGACCTGATATATCAAAAAGTCTGTTCAAAGATGTTCAGTGGGGTTGAGAGCTGCTGACTATCACATCATTTTCATACTCATAAAATTGCTCATGCCTCACAGATTGGGGCATTATCATTTTGGAAGAGACCTCCACTTCTTTCAAGTGTTTCCTTTAATTTGTCACCTGTCTGTAGTTGCCAAGCAATTCCTAAAAATACTTAAACACAGTCGTACCATCAGGGGCTCTGTTTGAGGTGGCCACCACCACCACTCCAGTCTTGAACAACGTCTCGAACAGCTGCTTCAGGATCATGGCATCGGCAATGTCGGTCACCTGACGGAACCGGAGAACAAGAAGAGACACATTCGTATGCTGTATAATTTACCTTTTCTTGCTCCATCGCATGTGTGTGTGTGTGTCTGAGGTCAAACTATGCCATCAACACTCCATGTTGATTAGTGTCATTCAGGTGTGCTCATTCAGTCCTTTGTGTCTGGTCACGGCCATTCACACTCACACACATACACACACACACATGCACGCCAACAACCACTTGAACTGACTGAAAATGGTCACGAAACGGCTTTCTGCTGAGGACAAGTAGCGCAGCGGATCTGAGCTAATCAACTGAGCAGACGTGAGAATGACCGAGCGAGCCAAAAAACAAGGGGAAGAAAAGAATAATGAAAATAAACCAATGTGGATCCAGACTGGGGTCACGATGGCAGATCCTGGACAAGATGGCCATATAAAGGCGTATAATGGGGCATGTGTGTGTTCTATGAACTAGAGACAACAGGGACAAGGTTATAATACATAAATACAATTCAACCGTCTGCTGCCTTTTTCATCTACATCATTTCCACGAGTCCACAATAAACAAAGGTCGATGACAACGCTGAAACAAGGACGTTTATGAGTCGCTGGCTGTTAAATGAAGAGCTCTGACCTTTCTATTGGCAATGCAGTGCTCTCACTTTTGTTCTTATTCTCTCATCTCTCTTTCACCTCTGTTGTTCTTTGAACATCCAGGAAGGGAGAAATCATGCTATCCTGTAATGAACAGTAGTCAAAGCAGCATACGCATAACGGGAGTTGAGCATATTAGAAAAGAAAGCTAATTATTTCAAACTTTAATTTTTGTTTAAAGTCACCAACTGTCTTAGAAATTCACTACAGTGTATGTGTGTAATAAAGTTTTCTTCTTGACTGAGTATGAATCATTTGATAAAAGGAACCCCTTTCCTTATTAAATATTGTTCTGATGTAAGGAGATACATTTTGGGGAGAAACTATCACTACTTCTATTTATAACAGAAGTACAGCAAGAACTTGGTGATATGATACGCATCGTGATACAGAAGTTACGATTGAATATAGTGTGATACTGTAAAGAAGGTGATATACAGCTATTTTTTAAATTTAAAATAGAATGGAAAATAGAATATTTTTTAATTCTACTTTCATTATAGCAACACTGTAATAGAATAAAGAACACACCACCATAGAAATAAAATCAGAGTAAAAGAAAAAGTTTACTTTAGTGGTCAGGGGCTAAAATGCAAGAAAAAAATTAAACCACTCTCGGCCACAAATCTTTGCACGTAACTGATTTTAAAAAACTGAGTTCAACTGAGAATTGATGCAGTATCACAAAACATAATATCATGATACTCAAGTGTATCACCCCTGTTAAGAAAAATATCTAAAAAATTCCAAATTCAATTATAAAATTTTAGTCACATTTTGGACCTTAAGAGTTATGATGTCTTGAATAAAAGACTTTAATTCTTGTATCAGTCAGTCCCGCCCCCTCCTCTTATTCCCTCTTACCTACTTTCTTGTACATAACAGGCACTTCTGATGACCATACCCACAGCATATGCCTCTTTTTATACTCTGGAGAGTCTTCTGCTTTTGCATATTAGCCCCACTGCCCTTGCCAATACTTGATTAACATTTGTGTTAAAGCCTTGATTTTGCTAAGGAGAGGTGACTAGGGGCATCAAATTAGTGTGAGTGTGCGAGTGTGTGTGAGTGTGTGATTGTGTGTGAACGTAATGAGAATCAACAGAAAGCCAAGGCTCTGTGTCTCTCTGAAGGGGCCCCCATTTCCTGCGACCACAGGATTTTATTTTCATTTCAAAAGAATCATTTAAAAATGACCTTTTATACAACCTGGATTTGTTTATTCATGTGCCCTCAACATGGGCATAGTATGAGGGGCAATACTGATTGCTGAATGAGTAGGGGCAGAGGAAAAGAGAATGGCTACCCAGAGAATGAGAAAGGTGGAGGGGACTGATGTAGCACTTGTGGAAGACAAAAATAATGGCGCAATCTCCGTCAGCCAATGCCGATATTTAAATGAGCATCCAATTACTCAAGCTGCTGTCAGTTTACAGCGAGGCGCACGGGTGCCAAATTAAACCTCTTTTGATGTTACACCTCTTTATGTACACAACCTATGAGCAATTTCACAGAGGCTGCACAGTGACTGAGGCCCTGAGACAATGACGCTCAAGCGTTTTCTTCTCACTCTTCTTCCCTTCTTCCCTTCTCGCTCTTTTCCCATCTTTCCATCTCGGACCTCTCAATGGCGAGTATTCATTAGAGGAGCCGGGTGGGGGCCATAAAAGGAAGAAGGGGGGCTACAAATTACTGATAATGGCATGGCGCTAATGAAGAGAATGGAGAAATGTCATTAGCATTTAAGAGGATAAGATCCATCTGACCCGCCGCCGCCGCCAGTCGCTTTCTAGCTCCACTCACTTAAGGAAGCGGGAGAGTGCGACTGATACCCAGAGCCTCATTTGCATGGCTGAGTGGAGGAGGATGCTGATTGGTATAGACCCCCTTCACCCCCAACTCCCCCTACCTCACAACCTCTTGTTTATGCATCACAAACAACGTGCACATGTCTGCTTGTTTCCACTCCATTCACCAGTAGCAACAGTCGACAAGTGAAAACAGCAAAGCAGGCGACAGCAAACAAAACAAATCAATGAGAATGCACAAACAGCGCCGCAGTTTAAAATGTGAAAGACGGACGGATGAAAGGAGCATCTCTTGATCCTTGCAGATGCACAGAGAGTGATTAGAGAGAGCAACCGCGCCTTCTGTGACCTTTGACCTGCTGGCATTAACAGTAATGATATCAGTAAGAGGAATAACATTGTGCCACAAACAGATATGCCTGTTTGACTAATAATAAAGACACAAGCACACGTCCTTCACTGTAATGACTAACTACCTTACAGAGAATAGAAAGAGCCTCAATAGTGGTGTTCTCCTTTGATACCAAAAAGTAAAATGATGTGAATTTCTGCAGCACTAATGGCTCAAAGTGCCATTTAGTTGTCTATATACAGTGTACAAACAGTTAATACCCAAAAACCCAAACCAAGTTATACAGACTGTGTGAAAGCATAAAGAAGTAAAGGAGCAGATCACTGACTCAAATGGATATAGTAAATGTAAAATGTTTTATCATAAGGAGAACAAATGGCATAATTTCACAGGTAAGCACAGCACAATGCTTCTAGTATTACTGGAAGTTGCTTCTCAATGGTGCTATGTTTCCAAATGGCCACTAGGTGTCCCCAGCCCTGTTTTTGTCAGGACATCTAGTTGTTCAGAAAATACTGTCTCTGTTTTAACACTAATACTGTTAATACTCAACTCAGAATGTACAAAGTCCAACATTTAAAACTATCTTTCCTGGCCTACCAAGAAAAAAACGCAATACCTGATGAACTTCTCCCAAACAACATATTGCAAAATATAATTGTGTTTGTTTTTACAACTGAGATTTCGGGATCTCTGCTGTGAGCTACTATTCAATCAAATCCTATGGCTTTGTATTGACGCTGTATTGTATGTCTGCTGTAATAAATACATGCTGTATACCTTGTGATGACCTTGAGTCCTGAGCCACAAACAAAAATATATATAGATTGATAAAAAAAAAAGAATTATTCAGGATACACTATAAGACACACAAAACATCCTGGAATGATAAGGATGTCTTTAAGCAGTTTTTCCCCGTATGCACTCTTCTGGAACCTTTAAAATGCCTTAAAAACAGAAACAGATTATAATCAGCTTTCGCACAATAAAGGCCGGTTTAATAGGACTGATTTATATAATCATTCCGATTAAAAAGTATTCACCTTCATCTATTATTCAGTACTAGTACGAGAGTTTAAAGCTAATTTTTGCATTTATTAAGAAGAACATAAAATACATAACTGCAGCCATGGTTCTTGTTGTTTGTGTTTTGGCTAATATCCAAACAGATTGAGAAACACACACACACACACACACACACACACACACACACACACACACACA
>JAPQRN010000017.1:20832081-20846056 GCA_037367275.1 Coranthus polyacanthus
GTTTTGGCTAATATCCAAACAGATTGAGAAACACACACACACACACACACACACACACACACACACACACACACACAGCTTGTAACACACTTGCTCACCTGAAACTCGTCAAAACACAAGAGGCAGGTTTCATTGCTGATCTCCATGGCAACCGGTGATATGGGGTCATAGGTGAACATTTTCCCTAGCCCTCGTTTTGGCAGGCTTTGTTTTCTCCGATGGATCCCTTTAAGCAGTACACAAACGTCAGGCACATCTTAAAGCACACCTGCATCGCCAACCCAAACCCACTGACAATACTGAATAAAGCACTAATTTCACCTGTATGCATAATGGCAGACAATTAGCAGCGAGGCTTCAGGACAAACACTGAGATAAATATAGGATCTCCAGCGCATTAAGAGTCAGAAAACTTCCACAAAGTCACACATGCCAACCATCTGCAGTTAGCGCTGTGCAGTGGGAGGAGAACACTCACTTTTGTGGATGTCCAACATAAAGCCATTGAAGTGCACTCTCTTTTTATGTGTGTTTTGCACATGAGAGAAAAACAAATCCATGAGCATAGTTTTTCCTGTACCTGTAAAAAAAAAGAGACATAAAAATAATTATTCCACATTTTTTCTGTTCTTCTTTCTGGCGCTGAATGAAACGTCATACCAGTCACCAAAATTACATTTATTAATTAATTAATTTTCTATATCATATCTTACCAACATCTCCATATATATAGAAGCCTTTGGGCGGTGGTGGTGGTGGTGGTGGAGCGGGTTTCTCCTTTAAGGGGTAAAAGAAAAACACGGAAATGATTGTACATAATATATTTGATTAATATCAAATCTTTTCTCAGTTGTTTGTCATCACAAACAACGATTCACAATAAATAACCACAAGCCAGTCTGTTTTACTGAAATCCTGCATAGATTAATTCCTTATTTAATATTGCAAGACGTTATAGCTGTTGACCTAAATAAACTTAGTTATATTCATTACCATATAAGACTGAATCATCATTTGATAAACAAAGTATGCTGAGGCATTAAGCCACCACTACAGTGTGAAGTTTCACATTCTCCAGTCTAGCCCACTGCAGGGGAGGAAGACAAAGGGGATCTAATCAACAAGACAAGCCAGGGTTCCCACGAAAGAAAAGCATCATCAGTGGAACAATGGGGGGATTTGTCAGACAAAACGGAGAGGACTGGATGAGGCTCCATACGAGATGGAGTGGACTTGTCTGTGCAGCCTGTTTAGCGCTGCTAATTGTGATACGGTACTGTTGCATTGAGGTGCTGCTGGAAGTCATTGTGCTGCCTGCCTCCTATCATCAAAAGGTCCTTGCTTCAAAAAAACGCCTTGTGTGTGACCAAGCTGAGAATATCAAGTAAAGCCAAATATCTCTAAAGAGGGCCCAAACTGTGTAAACACATGTGTCATTAGTTTCAGCATGACATGTATTGATAAGTTGAACGTCTGTGTATAGCGGAGCAGAATTTATCTGTTCTTTGCAGGCTTTCATTAGTATGGTTAAGGTTTATCTGTGTAACCAGGAAACATCAGATAGTTTTGTAATGAACTCAGTATTATATGGAAAGAACTGTCCTCTTCAAAAATGTATTGAGTAACTATTTCATGGAGGTAGTACTCAGTGTCCACAGCACTTAGTGTCTACTGCACAAGGACCACTTGACTCTGGTAAATGCAGACAATGGTCGATTGAAAACTAAATGAAAAACAAACTTGTTACCCATCCTCTCTCTGTGCCCTCTCCCTACTCCTCCACGCTGTCCTCCCCCTCCGTCCCCGCCTGTCCTGAGCTGGAGTGAAATACTGGAAGAGCAACAAGCCTTTCCTGTCTGCTCTGGCATAACAGTGTGTGACTTCTCCCTGACTTCCCAAGCTGCCCTCTGGCATGGTGGGGTAATTGTCAGTGGTGGCTGGCAGCCATTTTGCCACGGCAGAGTGGAGAAGGACAAGGCTGTCCCTCAGCCACACTGTCTAGCTGAGCTCTGTGGCCTTGTCTCACCCCCTGGGTAGAGGATATAGACTGGCACATGAGTGGAAAGTTCACATGCAGGACATGGCCACTTTGGCTTTAAAATGACTGCTTTTGGATAATCTTATCTAGAGCCAAAACTGCCATGTCTCTCACTAGAAAAGTTAATGGAGTCAGTGTGGGAATCAAAGTTAGGTTTAACTGGTACAACCGGGAACCTACAGAGCACAGGAGGACTCGATGATGCAGGTCTTACTTGAAGAGGGTGGCTCCCACTAAACAATGGCCCATTGTTAGCCGACCATCCGCAAAACCACGCCACATTGGGTCAATATTAAGTCAAGTGTACCCTCCTCACAGACTTGGTCAGTTATTGAGGACAATGGCGGCACTTTCACAGAAAGAACAGACACCGAAAGGACAGTGTTATGACCTGATTTAAACCAGAATAATTGCATAAGTTCTCAGTCGGTGTGTATGTGTATGTGAGAGACAGAGCAAGAAATAAGGTGCACAAAGGAGAGGGGGGTGGCGGTGTTGATAGCCTAACACCAAAGTATTTGTCAGAGTCCCGAATCAAAAGCAAAAAGGACAAGAATGGCACAGACAATGGGGATCCCCTCATTACTGCATGGGGACGGTGAGAGAGTGAGAGGGGTGCCGGGACGGGCCCAGCGGGAGGTCTGCCCTGCTGCCTTCCAAAATCTCTTCCTAACCCTATGTGTCTGTGCCAGCTAACCAACAAAAAAACTCCCACCATGACATACTAGACAGTCAGCTCCCCTGACCTAAAAACAACAACAGCCCCCTGCATTACGCTGTTCCAAAACTCACATGCACAATACACTTCCCAGACCCCTACCCTCCCTTTGACCTGAGCCTCATGGTCACTAGCATTAATACAACTGTAGTACAGTGCAATGGACTCTGAAGCCCCTCCATATGTTAGACGTCAACGGGGCTTTACAACTTAATGAGAGTCCAGATGCTTCACTGTAAAAAGCCTTTAAACAAATCCATGCAGCCATGAAAATCCTAAACTGCATCTCCAACATCTCCATTTTTTTTATTTTACCAGTACTTCATTTCCACCATTTGATTTAAAAATCTGACACCGTGCTATATACACATTATAATTAAGTGAATAGTACTAGGATGAAAATGCATCAAAACAATATTATACAATACCAGTCAGTTATGATGGTAATACTACATATATTTTACTATCTCTAATGTAAATTACTGACTTTTCTTTTCTTCTAATGTAGAGAACAGTAAATATGTAAAAGAAGGAGTCATCTATCCAGACAGGTGATGCCCCCATCCACGGGTCACTGAATAGTTTGACGAATACGAGTATGATGTGAATCATATGCTGCAGTCTTCATCGTCAACAGATCTCATTCAATCGAACACCAGTGGGAAATTAGACAGCACTCTCCGCCACCATCATCATCAACACCGTATGAAGGAGGATGTCTTTTGGAAGGATGCTGCTCCATCCCTCCTTCAGACATTGTAGAATCGAATGCTGTCCTGGTCGCCCAGTAGCTCACAAAGTGACTTTATGTTGGTTTTTCCTTTAATGTGTCACTGCTGCGTAGATATGAAATACACTGCTCAATTAAACAACCTTGCTGTAGGGAAACTTTCAATAAAAAATACTCCAAGATTGCATACCGTTAGTTTAAAACATTGAGTCTGATGCTATCTTCAGAAACCAATAACTACATTTTAACAGTTTGCTAGAACTGGCGGATGAATGCTTCACGAAGACGCTTTATGTTGGTTTTTTTCCCCCTTTAATTTGTCACCCATCTGTAAATGCATACAGCTGCAGAAACTGCAGATTATGAAGGCTCGGTAGGCTTGAGTCTTTGTGTTGGATGTCACTTTGACATGCATATACAGTATACCGTTCAGTATTGTCATTATTACATCTCCTTTACCTTTTCAGGAGGATCATTGCCTTTGGTTTCAACAGTTGTGGTGATGTGTTTTTCCTTCTGAAGCTGACTTTTACTGTCGTGCGACTTTAACGGTGGTGCAGGTGGGCTGATGTAAATGCCGTTGCTGTAGTTCTTCAGGGCGTGCTGCAGCGGGGCCAGATGCTGGAGGACACGTCTCTGGTGAGCGTCTTTCTGCAGGGAGCCACACTGAACCAGGCGATCGTAGTGTCTAATGGTTTCACTGGAGTCACAGACTAGCGCTTCTGCTGGAGAGTCCGATGAGCCAGGAGGTGCAGACGAGCTGTGCGTCCTCCGACTTGTGTAACCTTGAATTAGTACAAAAGTCGTGCGTGTCAGTCGCGTCCCAGAAGAACAGGCGTTCTTTAAAAGCTAACGAGACAGTAATAATGAACAAAGTGGCCACGTTTTGCATCACAATTACTTTAATAGGTGTCGTATGGAGCAAAAATTACCCAAATTCTACGGACTGTGGTGTCGAAAAACGCTGCTGTAACATACAGGACCTTATATAGAAACATTAGCTGTCCCATGACAAATAAACACTTACCTTTTACAGTATTACTCGATGCGAGACGGCAGATTTTATTTGAAGTGAAAACGGCGCCTTTCAGTAAAACTTTTACTGAGCATCTGACAGCTGTAGGAAATGTGTACGCCGCCATGATGTTTCAAAATGCCAAAACTTTATTGAGATGTAATTTTGCCATAAGTCGAGTGAGTATGGAAGTGCTGAGAAACCCTGAATACATTTGTCGCCCTTATTGTCTTGGGGAACTATATATTCATTGAAAATATTTTCACTTATTTTGAATATAAATAGAATATATATTTTTTATTCTTATATATGAATATAAAGTACAACAATTTCTACACTAATGTTAACCTTCTTTTTTTTTCATTAGGACAATTTCTTCTCCATAAAGCTAAATTTCGTAACTAACTCCCATCTCTTATTTCGAATTGATATTTTAAATTGTAACATAAAAAATACAGTATATAGTCTGTATTTGACCGCCTAATTGCCTTAGAAATGTTTGTCTGAGGAAGTCATTTTTTTGTTTTGTTTTTGCCAAATGAACTGGCATATTTGATTGTACATTCTTTCTAATAAACTAAAAGAAGAAAAAAAAAAAAATCCTACATCTTATCACAGTTTTCATCAAGCATCGTCAACGCATGTGGATTCTAATTATAGTCCTGTGCAGGCTTATTGACGCCATTTTTTTCATGAGACATAACTGCCTTTTAATTAGATGAAACACCCCCGTTGTCCGTTTGCAAACACAGTTTTTATAGTTAATATAATTTCGAGGATCGCATACAAATCGCATCAGTATGTTGAAAGTAGCAACACCTGTGTTCACGCATATTAGCATCAGCTGATTTTACACTGTGACGTAATTGATTGAAAACCGCCGAGTAAGTCAATGCAATCGTGTATTTGGGCCAAACACGGGACACGACCACCGTCCCCACTGGCGGGTTGTAAACAAACCGAGCAGCAGGTGGTCAAGCAGCGTCAGCTGAACCTCAGCTGATCGGAAGTGCTGTTCTCTTGGCATTTAAGGTGGCGATGGTGACAGAAAAAACGATGCCGGCATTTGGGTGACTTGCCTTCAAAATAAAAATTACATCGTGTCTTTTTCAGTTCTGTTGGTTATAAAACCGAGTATATGAGCAACAGAGAACCTATATAGTCTTATTATGCACAGATATATGTAAAATAGTGCTCGTATTTTGTTTTATCTGTAGACAACATGTGTTAGATATTTTATTTTGAAATCCGGCACCGGAACGTACAAACTTGTTTTCTGGTTAACTTGACAACTATAGCTGCTACAAGGACAGGGGAGAAATGGCTAATACCATAGCTGATACAAGAAGGCTGTTCACCAAGCCCCAAAACCTGAACGACGCTTATGGACCGCCGAGTAATTTCTTAGAGATTGATGTGAGCAACCCTGAGACAGTCGGGGTTGGCAGGAACAGATACACCACGTATGAAGTCAGACTGAAGGTGAGCCTACACTAACAAGTGCTAGCTGTTAATGACGTTAGCTTTTAAGCTAGCTACCTTCTAACGTCTTTCCTGTGATCGAAGAAAGTTATTATGTCTTGCCATCAGGGTTGTCACAAACGCGAATATGATCACAGAGCCGAAATGTAAATGTATCAACGACTGTCTGTTTAGTGTAATTTGCTATTCAGGAGATGAAACAACAAGCGCTAGCAAGCTATCAGGCTATTAGCAGTTGTCAGAACAAGCGTTACCTGACATTTAACTAAGGTGTTATTGATTTTACCGCTTAGCTGATGCTCTTTGGCTGTGAATAAATAATTAAATGAAATGTGTCACCGAGGGCTTTGACAGCATTAACACCGTGACATCACTAATGTTGACATTAACGGGGACAGACATGTTATCTGCTAGAGAGGGAAATTTGTTTACATTAGCGTCAAGTGTTTTTTCCAATGTGGCCTGATCAGAAAACTGTTTTGCTGTTTCACATAAGACTAATATTTGCTGTTAAACTGGCGTTACATAATCTAATATAATCTAGAAGAAAGAAGAAATGGTGAACAAATAATCCCTCCAAAAAGTTTAAGCCTTCTTTAAACAGTTAAGAAAACTCCTGCCACACCCCACTTTCTGACTCCAAAGAGATAACAGGACTGGTTGCACGTAATGACCAACTTATCATTAGGGCAGAGATGTGTGATCTCAGATTCATTCATTCATCTTCTATGTAGGCAACGTGTTAGTCTTGCTTTGGTTAGAGATGTTGTGTCTTAACAGCTTCTTTCCTTTGTAACTTTGCTGATTTTACTGAAAGTAGACACTCCAATACTCCACTACTGTGCCAAAGGGGAACAAAACTAAGCAAGTCAGCTTCTTTGAAAAAGCAGACAGGATGCAGCATGGTCCCTGATCTACCCCCCACGACACATTTCCTTCCTCCTGCTTTACTAGAGGAAAGCAAATGATTTTCTTCTAAGAGATGTTCTTATCAGTCATTGAGGAAAAGCGTTGACTATTATACAAATGCTTAATGCATATAAACATCTAGATTTTTCCCCTTTCTGAAATGTGACATTTGAGCTCACTGGCCTATACGCTATAAAGGCTTGGCATTAGTGATCACTTCAGTGATGGAAGAAAGTCAAAACGTACGCTTTGTAATAGCAGGATACTGTACATTATTGCTTTAAGATAATGATGCTTGTGACTTGTTTTGAGCTTTCAACACTGTCTTCACTACCAGATAGTTTGCTTTGTTGTCATGATGTTAATCCAAACTTATTCAGCTCGAGGCCCAAAAGGTACATTTAATGTCTTGTTCAGTTCCAGGAAAACTAACCAATTGCGATCCGTAAACCCAAAAACCTCTGCAGAGACAAAGAAGCCTTAATTGAATTGTCACACTGATTTGAGGTTGTTGTCATTCTTTCGTCAAGCAACATTCCATGTTATGTGCAACTTTTCAACCAAATACAAATTACAGGATATGTGCTCAGAACAATTGAAAGTGTTAGGTAAAGAAATGATTATAAAATGATCAATCAGTCAATGTACTGCATAGACTAAAAAGATACCTTTCCAATATGTAGATCCAATTAGAAAATAATTCAAGTTAAGACACCGAATTCACGTAGATGAAACAAACATCAAATAGAGTTTCTTTTTAGTAATTGCAACATTTTGAGGATTTGACAAGAAGTTCTTTTGATAAAATGAAGGTTTTAATTTACATCATCAGTGTCACCACACATAATTTTGCATAAATGTAACCGTTTAAAGACTCAATTATATGCATTTTGAATGTATCGTTTGCACAAAGTCTAACTGAAATTGTCAGGCAGTGACTAGGCTCATCTGATTGCCCTGTCTCTTATTTCTAAATTGTCATTTCAAGTGACTGACACCCCTGTAGTTAGTGGCCAGGGGTATTTAAATAGGTTATCAGCCCTTAAGTATTTATAGTTTCCCTATACCTTAAAGAATTGGGTTGGGGAAGAGAAGCCGTCTCCAGGCATTAGCGTTGAATATAAGGCTACTGTACTTGATTAGCGTGTAATAATTAGCATATGCGTGTAATCAGCATTATTGTGCACCTCATAGCCTTGTGTGACCCTGCTTTGCATAAGACCACAGAAGAAGCGGCGCATCCCTCACTTCTCAACAAATGTGGTGTCAACTTTGCTTTGCTTCTCTCCTTCTCCTTTCTTCAGCTTTCTTTAGAAGCATTTTACTCCATCTCCAGCATGTTAAGAGCGTTAGCCACAATGCCTGGGTCTGGAATACGTAGCGTTTGTTTTGCTGTTTTTGTTTCCTGCTCGCATATGATATTTAGAATTATTATGTTTTGTTAGCTAATTATGGAACACAATTTCTGATTCTAACTCTTTCCCTTGTCTCCTGTTGTCACTGCTGTCCTGCACCGCAATCTACCTAAAATCAAGAGAGTCCTTGTGGCCGCACTGAGAGAGTCTGCTTAATCCCTTCATTGAGAGAAGAATGAAACAGGCCAGGGTGTGGGGGAGCTGGAGGTTATTCCCGCTCCTTACCCCCCACCCCCACCCATGGGAGGGCAGAAAGCCACCCCCTCACCAGCCTTCATCCCCTTGCCCACTTATCCTATTTCACTGCCGGCTATGTGCCCATCAGTTGCTTAATTCATTGAGTAGTCTCCGTAGTCTCTGTATGTATATAGGCTGCCTAGTTTACTGTTTAGTGTAAACATTAGCACAAGGGCTTATTCCTCCTATGAAACTGCGTAATGTTTGCCCCAAGTCTTTTTAAATGAGTGTATTCATTTGGCTTGTGACTCATCGGTAGTGTCTGAATGAGTGTTCGCAAAGTTAGTGGTGTCACAAATTGTATAAGGGTTGGATTATCATGTGAGAAGCCAACTGTTTGCACTGGCATCGAGACAGGTTGCACAGTCACTTGTTGACAGCCAGGCCTACATTTTGTATTTTAAATCAATGGGATCAATCTTACCTCTTTCAGCCTGTGTTTTTTAAGAGGTGGAAGTTCATACTGAAAGGAGGCGGATATCTCATATTGCCTGAGCAGACTTGTAATGTTCAGGGTTGTTTTGAAACAATAGATATTTGTTCTCATCAAAGTAATTCACTAAAAAGGTAGTTTGAGAATGATGGAAGCTGCTAGATTTGTTTTTTCTTCCAGCCATTGTACATGTTTTTTGAGGCACTAATGGACAGTTATTCAGCAGAGTCCCATCATGTCACCTTAATGTTTTTTTGCTTGTTGCTGGTTTGAGATCAATTCCCCCACCCCTCCACATCCACACACACACACACACACACACACACACACACACACACACACACACACACACACACACACACACACACACACACACAGCATAGTATATTTGTTTGGACCATAGCAAACTGGGGGTTGGAGTTGGGGTGTGTGTATGTGAAGGGGGTGCTGAGTATTATCAGAATTTCTTGTCTTTAGCTGGTTCCCATCTCATCCAGAGAACACATTCAGGGAAGCGAACTTTGGGATCTCACTTTGTTTATGGATGGGAGTACATAAAAGGCCTCTTATAGCTCTGTCTCTCACTCTCACTCAGTCTACTACCCCTCCTCTTCTCTACTCCCATAGCTTCTCCCTCTCTCTTTCTTTCTCTTTTCCATTTGGGCATTGGGGCGGGGGCCTTTGGTCATTAATAAAATGGGGAGAGATGGGGAGTGGGTGTGTATGTGGGGGGGCGCTTGTCAGACACAGTCAAGTGTAATCCAAAGTCTACAGCATCCTCTTCGACAACTATTTTAATGGAAATAGGGAACATATTGTATCAAGGCTACCATATCCTACTTGAAATGACAGTATCAAAAGTGGGAGTTGATACTATGGCAACAAAGCAGCTTTTTGCCAGCGAGGCGAGTCGGAGAGAGGGTAGGCTGTCAGGCCGCAGGGGCCGGCAAGCGAGGGAATGAGTGAGAGAGTACATGGAGAGGCGAGAGCAACAGACCCGTAGCCCTAAAGCTTTTGTTCCCAGTCATTTTTACCCCATTTTGGAATATGATGCAATGAGATGGTATTATGTTGCCATTTTTAATGCTATTATTCTGAAAGGAGAGTATATGGGAGGGGTAAGAAGGGGGCATGGGGGAGGTTTAGGATGCACACTCTCAAACTTGACTTAATCCATCCTGCTAAAAGCTAATGCATGGTGGCCTTGAACTACTCTCTCAGGAGATGAGTGATCTTTGTCCCCTCTCCCTTTTTTTTCTGTCTCGCTGTTTTTAAGGGTTCTGCCTCTTTTCAACCCATTTTCAATGAGCCTAAGGTATTGTGTTCCACACATTATGAATCACATGCTCCTCCTATAGAGTGTAGATTGCATTTTGTACTCTCATAATGGAAAGAGAAGGTAGAATGTCTACTTTGAAAATGACACATCTAGCTTTTTGCTCCTTTTTTAAAGATGTAGCATCCTCTATTACTTTAAAAAAGGCCATGCACCTGTTGAATGTTTCCCCTCATCTTCTCTGTGCTTGATCATATTCTGCAAATGTGATCTCAGAGTGCCTGTGAACGTAGATGTGAGTGCGATGACGGCAGGACCTCAGACCAAAGCAACATCTTGATATTTATCTCTTTAATGTGAGCATCCATAAAGATGTGTGTCAAATATTATTTCAGGTTTCATGTTAGACACTATTCATATTTAGCAAGTGTATTTTGCAAGGTTGTTTACTGTTTACTGCTCTAAATGATTCATTCCTTATGTATGTTTTTTTTTTTTTTTTTTGTTTTCTTTTAGTTTTTTTTTTTTTTGTTTTCTCAGAGTTATAGAAATGTTGTTTTATCCTTTTGCTAAGTTCAGTCTCGTTCACCCTTTTGTCTTTCCTGTCTTTTAGAAAGTGAGAGAAGCAAAGTGTGCCTTTTATACAATTAATGAAATGCTAAGACCCAGCCGGGTGTGGGCCTGTCCCATGTCCTAAACACTGCAAAGGGCCAGTAAGTTGAGAAACCCAGGTCCTAACCTCTAACCAGCCATGAAGAGAACAGAGGCCAGGGAAACCTGATCTTTGACTCGAAGGGCTCTCACGCACCGCCTCTTTCAATGTGTGTGTGTGATAGAGTGAGAGAGAGCGAGTGAGTGAGAACTCTCATTTTTCACTTCTGTCGTTTGTGTTCCTCCCCTTGTCCTGCAAGGCCAATCTCTTAATCACAGGGTTTGAGAGCGAGAGAGGATTGAAAGACCAGGTGACTTTCTTTCCTTACACTCGCTAGCAGCTCTATTGTCTGCAGAGGAGTAGTCTGGGTTCGACTGTGTGTGTACAAACAAGCTTGAATGCTGTGGGCTATTATGTTTACTTGTTAACTGTGTGACTGGTCAAACCTTTATACTAAATACCTGTGCATGCATACTTCATCTTCATAAGTATGGGCTTGTGTGCGGTTAAATTCTGTGTGCACATGATGGGATTAGAGTCACGGCGGTGGCAGATTACCTGTAACTGTGATCTGTTGTTGTGGGGATTAACTTTGCGGCGCTCCATGCTGTGAGGTAACATGACGCAGCGGGGACAGACCACGGTTAGAGGAGAGTGAAGTTAATGCTAGAGCACTGGGGCGATAAAGCTAAGATAATCCACTTCTTCTGTGACCTGAGAAAGAGGAGGAGTGAGGGGCTCATTGACAACTTCACCTGGAGAGAACTTTAAATAAGTGAGTTGGGGAAGTTCTTTTAGAGGGTGTGTGTGGGAAGTCAGCTAAAAACTGACAAATAAGAGGGTGTCAGACAGCTTTCATGCACTCATTTCATTATAATAAGAGTAAGGAAATACTCTTTAATTGAAACTAGGGAAGCTTATTAAAGTAAGTCTGACTCAATCTTAAAGAACCGTAGGAGCCATCAATATTATAAAAGGTTCTTTGCATACAGTGAAATCTGGGTTTCTGTCTGGGTTTTGATTTGATGCATGCACCACAAGGGTCACAGTAAAATGGAGCATGCATAAAAAAAGATATGCAAGTCTTTTGTTGGTGAGGGCAAAGGGCATATATCATGGGGTTAGAGTGATGTAGCTTTCACGTTATAACAAACACTGGGAAATGTAAGATCAAGTCGCTAATACAGAAACTGTTGGGTAAAAACTGTACATAACTGTAGGGAGTCACAACATTTGAGAGTCAGTTCCAGATTTTCAGATCGTATGCCTCCACACTTCCATCCATTTCTCATGTCAATGCATGCATGTTTTCCTGACAGTTGCACATTGCGAAACAAATGACGTCAAACTCTACTCATCAACACTACGGGAAACTTGCCCCAAGAAATATATGGAGCGGAAGCAACGGTTAAAGCACTGCTTCGTTTCACAAAAGGAAGATGACAGCAGTGCTGGTTGTAATGTCTGTTAAATGATAATTTCAAGTATGGGTAGAACCACCAGCAATAGACGAAAGCATCTTTCTTTGCAACATGAGCTTAAATGCCACATTTTTTTTTTTTTTCCAATTTTAAAAACTTCCACACAGAAAACTGATCAGGAATTAACAAGAGAACTGATAAAGAACTAGACTGAACAGCAGAATTGATAAAGATTGGTGTGAGTTAATTCCCATCCCTACATAACCGTAACTCACATTACAGGGCAGGAAACGACACAGCACTCCTATCACACATCGCTTTCTGTCACACACACATGCAAACAGCGCTTATTCTGTCACTTGCAAGAACAGCCTCTAGTTTAAGCAGGCTTTGCTACATGTGCATTTAACTTTGCCCATCAGCTGTAGGCATGGGTGCCGTTTGAAGGGTTGTTTGCCTCCTTTTTTGTTTTTGCAGTTAATCTCATGTTGTCAACACTTTTGTGACTGGGATAAATTACAATGACATCTTGTCAAGTGAGTCAGTAATGATGGAGTAAAAAGACACAGACTCAGCCATAATAGCAACTCAGCAGCTACTAACTGCTGAATTCACGAATTCACAATACTTGAATGAGGACAGACAGGAGAGGAAGTCACTGTGTTTTGGAACTCTGTTAAAACTAATTGTTATTATTATTAAATCAGCTGATAAAGTCAGATGTCATGTTTTACAGTCAAATACAGTCCAGCAACTCTTACCTTCATTTAAAAAAAAAAAAAAAAAAATCCCAGAAAGATTTAGCTCTTTCCCATTAAATCTGTGCTGGAGTAAGGCATTTGTTTCCTCTGAGAGGAACACATGCTTCTGTTTTCTCCAAGGAACAACCACAAGAGGAGTCTCAAGGGCAGAAAATCTGACTTATTATCACATACTAAAGGAAATAAAGAGGAAGAAGACTGAAAGGGTGAGGCCATGGGCACTAAAAGACTACTCCTGCTCTCCCTCATCCTCAATTAGTCCTGCACAGACCAGATGAAGCTTCCAGCCTCTTCAGAGTTTCTGCTCTTCCTTTATGACCACATACACCCCCTCGTTTTCCTTTTGTTCAGATATTTACTCAGCCTTCTAGTTAACTCCCTTTATTGCACACAGTTACAGTCGTCTGCTCATCGATCAGTCTGCTGCTCACACTGTATTCAAGCTGCACCTACTTGCTCAATTGCTTTGCTCTTGTGATTCCTTCTTCCATGAATTCTGACCTTCTCTGAATGTAGCCTGCCAATGAAATGCTCATTCATTCTCTTGTTTGTACATTGTCATGGCATGGCCATGTGCTGTCAGGACAAGTGAAGAGCTTTGGCATTGTGCTGTAATGTGCTGTTTGCTTCAATGTTCTCTGTCAATGTCGAAACATCTTCTCTTTTTAATATGAAATTCACTCTCAAGTGCTTGTCAACAGCAACTTAGAATTATGCACACATCTGTGTTTTATTGTACACACTCGCACAAAAAATGGCAGAACATTTTGAGAGCAGCAGACCTTGGTGAGCAAAACATAAGTGAACTTTTTTTTTTACCTGGAGGCCAGTTTCAATTTTTCTATTCAGTTTAGTTCAATTAGAAGGCGTCTTTGTTTTTGTGCCCCC
>JAPQRN010000017.1:20865119-20877924 GCA_037367275.1 Coranthus polyacanthus
TTTAGACATTTTAATGTGAAAACTATACTAATAACAATACTCGTTAAATCCAATTTAAGGATGAGAATACGGCGCAAATAACGTTTTTGCTATTTACTGTATATTTTTGATTGTTTGTCATGAGGGGAGGCCGTGGTTTATCCATTTTTTTATTTACTATCACTCGGCCCAGGCCCCTAACCGACCATGCGTAAACCAATTGGCTTTAGGAAGAAGTCACTAAGCTCCAGAGAACAAATAATAGAGAGAATTCAAGCGGCCCAAAGGCCCGTGCAGCTCCGCATCCTTTAAAACTGGCCTAAGAGATTATAGTCAGTTAACTTGCCCACAGAGACTATTAGTCCCGCAGATGATTACCTCAGCTGTGAAGAGGCATCCCGTCACCTGAAGAATTAAAAACCCCAAATGAATGGACGGACGGTAAACGAAAACGTCGTATTCCTGAAAATTTAAGCACATTTGTCAACGACGTCTCCTGGATCTTTTTAATACGCTTTTCAACATTTCAAACGAGGGCATAAAGTGCATCCTGTTTTCAGCACCACGGACAGTTCTGCCACAGGATGCAGGTTACCTGTCCCCGTGCTTTTCCAAAGGCCCCAAAAGAGGCCCAACTCCATCCTTTATATATATAAAAAAGAAGATGCTGATGTTGTAGGATGTGTAATAGATCTGTTTAACGTCTACAGCTGCTGCATCATTTAATCGACGTGTTTTGCTTTTACAGTTGTATTGGGTCTGATTCCATCAACAAGATTTGAAAGTGATCTTCTAATCCAGAGACTGATCTTATTTTGATAATCAGACAAGTGTTGCTGCTTTTACAGGTGAAATCAGGATCTAGGGTGGTCCACTAAGACTTCTTATACAGACTACCAAAATCTGCTAAATATTCTATGTATCTGGAACAGAATCTTTTTTTTTGTGCATCTTCCTCCTTCCTTAAACCTTGAAGATATTTTGTGGTAGCATGTGTCTCTTTACACGCAAGCTAATAAATTTGCTCTCTAATTAATTGATAAACTCATCATAATCTATGCGATCCCATGTGTATAATGTATCAGTGAGTTTGCTCGAAAGAACAACTTTATTCCCAAGTATAAACACTGCAAATCATGTGTGTCAAAATCATGGGAGGTAAACACCAGTCTGACCATCTGACAAGTTAATGTGTGAGCAATTACACGCTCCTTTTAATGAAAAGCCTTTATTTGAAGCCAACAAGTGACTCTGCTGCAGTAGTGGGAACAGTGGGTGCTAATTGCTTCACGTCTTCTAAATACAACACAGTTGTTCACTTATCAAAGGAAACAATGTCAGATATGTTGTTTGCCTTAACAGTTAGAGTACCTCAAAGCTTGATTCCCTCATTACTACCACACAAGTGACTTCAGTCTTGGCTTCATACAGTCTTATCATCTCCTCCACAAGTCGGTAATCTACATCTAGACACACCTCTTCCTGCACACATGTGAATCCATGCACCCTTACATACATTTACACACACACGCCAAAGTCTCTCCATGGAAAAGTCCCCCAAAGACAGACCCAGGACCCACCAAACCCAGAAACCCACAAATCGGTGCAGTGCAGTTGGACGCTCTGACAAATCTATTTGGGGCAAATTGTCAGTGAGAAACTTCCGCTCGAACTGCCTTGGACAAAACTGGCTGTTGGGGAGAGCAAATCCCGCTGCATGAGGGTGGGGGACAATGGGGGGCGAATGTGTTGATGTGCGGCCGGTGGCTGGGGAGGGACAATGGACGGATTAGTCAGTCCCCTGGCTGACTGATTTGAGATGGCTCCTCTCAGCCTCTCACAGTGGGGAGTCCCATTGTCCCGTTTCTGATTCCCACTTCTCACAAACTCCAAACAAAAGTCAATCTCTTTCTCAAGGGGGGGAAAAATATCGACCCGTGTTTCAGCTGGGGAAAGTGACTCAAAAACTTATTTGCAAGAGATGGCTGACTCTCTAACTCCCCTTCCACTTTTTATGTCTTTTTTTTCTCCACTCTGCCTTCATCCTCTTCATTTGCAGTCTTTATTGCTCAGTGGTGGTGGATAGTGGGATGCTGAATGATCCCGGTTTTTCAGACTTGAGTGGGGCTGGGGCACCTGTTGGAGGCTTAGCGGCGGCTTTGCGGCCGAGGTCATTAATATTAAAATATACAGAGATGCCATCACGGGCTGGTCTGAAATCGGTCTGATGTCGCCCCTGGGTTCCCTCTCTGGATGGACCTTTGCTTTCAGTCACTCGTGAAGAGCCTTCTTTTCTTTTTTCTGTCTTCTCTTTTTCTTTTTTCCCCCCTGAAAGGACTCGTTAACAAATTATGACAGCTGAGTAGAGGGGCTTAGTCTGTTCACACTGCAAAGACAAACATGTGAGAACCAAGGAGCCTGCAATGTGATCAATGTATCTACAGTTCATTTAATATTCTGCCTGTGGTGTGTGAAAGTATCTGGACTTGCCAGAGATAAAAAAAAAAGGCTTTTAGTTAGACTAGAGGGTGACCAGATATGTAGGCTAGATTTGAGGATGAAAAACGTGCAAATAGCAGTTTGTCTACCAGTACTTCCACCTTTCATTTGGTTACCAATAATGATATAACGTAATTACAAATACAGTGAATGAATGTTATACACTAGGTATTAGTACAACTGTAAACAGTCTGGGCTTAAGAGCATCCACCATCAACCTTCCCAGTTGGGCTCCTAGTTTCGTTGCATGTAATTCCCTTTCTTTCTACCATTGTTTCCTGTCTCCTCTCCACATTAGTAAAGTTACCTAAAAATTGTGATCAGTTTTACTACTGAACTAATTCAGCGGCTGTAATTCTGGTTGCACTTCATACTTTACTTCATTTTAATGTTTTTTTTTTCATTTTCAGGGCACAAACAAACAAACAATAATGCAAGTTAAGGTACAAGACCATTCATAACCTTCCATAAATCAATTCCATAAATGAGAAATATGTAAAATTCTTACAACATAATAGGTTGTACTTTTTTTCTGAATTCTAGAATAGTGCCATTTTATTGGCTTCTGATCCATATTTCTAGAGCTTGTTTATATAGAGACATTATAGGTTTCATTACTGCTTGGGTTTCCTGGCCCCAGGCGGTTACACAATGAGAAAGAACATGATCTAATTAGTCAAAATCAAATTAAGACTGGTCTTAATAGTCTTCGACACTTTCCTAATACCTGCACCAAATTTGAATTGAAAGTCAACACCTAAATATATATATTTCTGAACAATAGTTATAATGAGGCCCTCATATTGTTTGTATCTTATTGAGAAGCACATTGAGACTGTTTTTGTACAATTTAGAGACAAGAAATTATTCATTTCTATGCAAAAGAGCAGCGGTCCCAGAATGGAGCCTTGTGGTATGCCTATTTTGCAATTTTGCAATACCAGATGTCATACTTTTAATTTTAATGCAAGAATACTGCTCCCATTACTTGACTTTCATCCAATGATCTTTTAATCATTTCTGTAAGCTAGCATGTAGCTATTTCTGTTGAATATCTTGGATGAAACCGAGACTGTGATTGTTTCTCTTCAGAAAATGAATCAGCTGCTTTGCCACTAACTTTTCAATAACTTTTGAGATTGCAGGAATAATTGAACTAGGTCTATAATCACAGGCTTGGTGAAGTTCTCTAGAATGAAAAATCTGAGTTATAATTCTGTTTAAATGTTTGGAGACATTCCCCAGTATTGATGGATAAATGTATGATACTGCATGGGTTATAGGTCTTATCAGTATCAGCATGTTTTCTTCCATCTGTACTAATTTGTCTGCACTCATGTGGCAGATGTATTTCTCAGAATATGCAATAATGTCTTCTGATTTTACTGTCTGACATCGAGTTCTCATCCACTTTGGGACTCTAAATGATTATTAAATGTGTGTAGTCTACGTGTTTTCATTTCAACACTTTTCCTGCCCATCGGTGGCATGCCACACAAGCGTGTTTAATGTGACATCCATGCACACAAACAGTGTGGTAACAGTCCTTAAAAAACAGCGGTGTGAACAGCGGTCGCGGCCGTCAGACAGATTAACCGCAGAATAGCTGTCATCGGGTCCTTCCACGGCACCGGTTCACCTGGAGTCACTCTGACAGTCATTCTGCTGTTTATCCAGTGCTGTTCAGCAGTCAGTCTCGGTTCTGCCCTGCTTTTCCTGATGTTATCCTGCTGGCTCCACAGGTCAGGTTCAGCGGTCACAGTCTGGGGTCACAGTATCCACTCATCATTAACCCCTAGGGGACCCTGCGGCATTGGAGCTGTCATCAGGACCCTCACACTCACCTCATGGGTCTTAATACACACCCAGACACACCGAGGACCGGTGGTTCATTGATAGAAGCAGGGCCTGTGACCTTTTCTGGATTTAGACTGGGATGTAATGTCTAAGAGACAGCTCTTGGGGAGAGTAGGTCAGAGAATGTATCAGATGACATGCTGAGAATACTGATGAGTATTGTTTTATGTCTGTTCTGTTTTTGGGTGTTGAACAACATAATTTACTTCAATGATTAACTGCATTTATAGTACCATGCACTAGTTGATGGATACTATCAGTGTTCACATTTTAGGGAGGGGATCCACTTCTTTAAACATCCACAACCCAATTCACAACACTATCTATAAATCCTGGTAAAATCACAGTTTCATCTTTTGCACGTGTTATTGAAAATGTTAAAATCTTGAGACAATAATGAAGCCAAATGAGACCAAATAAATGCATTTACGCAGGCTCTCGTTTCTTTCCTACCATTATTATAACAGACACTAGCCTTTCATACTAGATTCAGTGTTACAAGTACAATTATCAGAAAAATATGAACATTAAGTATTAACAATTTAGAGTTTTTTGAAATTCTTGAAGTGCAGAGTTATTTTCCGACCTAGATACAACCTTCTTCGCCCTAACTGCACGTCATGATCCAGTCTTTGGGAACTTTGCCGCAGGCTGTATGATCATTTTAGTTCTAACTCAACAAATCTTGTACAAGACTGATCTAATTTTGCCTGTAAAACCTGAAGACAAGATAGATCAGTACACTTAGAGATTTACTGTTGATGAGACCTGTGCACACATACAAATCAATTTTAAATCTTGAATGACAAACAAAGAAGGAACACAAAACAGATACTCCTGAGCTATTAGAAAGTGTAAGGCAATGCAAATTCAAGCTCATTTATATAGCACCATTCGGACACAAAGCAATTCAAAGTGCTTTTCAGAGCCATAGAAATACATTAAAAAAAACATTAAAATGGCATTTAAAAACAACAAAAGCAAAACAATTAACAGTTTTTTGCCGATGTCAGGTGTTCAGAAAGCTTGTTCCACACGGGAGGATCGAAGCTTTTGATTCTGGGATCCTGTTCCGGATAACCTGTCTGGATGTACATTAAATCAGAGACCATTTAGTGCAATAAGCAAGTCGCAGGATTTTAAATCTATCCTTTGACACACTGGAAGTGATTTAAGGACCCATGAGCTGCAAACACCTGAATGATTTTGTTTTTACTTTTACCTGTGAAGACACCATTTCAATAATATTATAATACGTTTCTGTGTCTTATTTAGACAGAAATATGTCTTTATGTCTTTATGTTGTTTTTAAAATTTAGATCCGAGTCCATGACTACACCAACATTTATGGCTTGATCCATAGATTTTTAGTCTCATGGATTCAAGGTGGATGCAGTTGTTTCATTTTTTTCCTCTGTTCAGTTTTAGTGTAGGCTGTATGCTTTGTTCTAGTCAAAATGTTAAAGCACCTTTATTTTGCAGCTGCAAGGTTTATGGCATTCACAGATTTTCCTCAAACAATCGCACATGGACAAGTGGTTACGAGACATGTTTGTTCAGAAACATCAGGATTTACTCACTGAATGAACAATGCTACTACAAACGTCTATATTAAGAATGTAGCAGAACTAGTCAAAGGCCCAACTCTTTCCCCATAAACTCTTAGGTTTATTTTATTTACTGACTACTGTTTTTCCTCAATAGAAGTCCTTGCATGAGCACTATGCTGAATATTGCTTTAGAAAAATCTATATTATTGCTGTGTTGTTTTGCTTTTACACCAAATGACAAATGGGACTTTGAGAAGATAGTGGGGTCTAATAACAGAGTGATTTTACATTTGTTCATATATTTAACAATGTCACTAGTGGACGTTAAGCGGATTTGTGTCGAGTTTTATGTGACAATATTGGAATGTCAGTAGCAGACTGTGTTATGTGAAGGCCTTTCATACATAGCTGTGTTTTTTTTTTTTTTTTTTTTTTTACCTTTGAAAGATAAAGATGAATATTTATTAAAGAAGCTGGGAGACATGGGGTCCTTTATAAACACCAAAAAAATTACGAGGGCAAAGAGGAACTTATTTTTTTTTTTTTCTCATATTCACCACATTTTCTCAATCACCCTCCCCGCCACCCGGCAGTTCAGTGCTTTCCCATCCTCAAATTCCCTCAAAGTTTCAGATGCTCACAATTCCACAATGCCCAGATGCTGCCCTTTACCCCCCTCAACCCAGAGCTATCATTCATAACCTTTCTGTGGAGCTGGGAGTGAAAGAGGTAGGATAAGCGAGAGAGAGGGGGAGCGGAGAGCAACATGGCAGCTTATTTAGAAGACTTCCTTTATTGGAACATGTGCAAGCAGTTCACTCACAAAGGACTTAAATAGGATATTTTCTGTTCCCTATAGTTGCTTTCCCCTTTTAAGTGCCGAGGCAAAAAAAGTAAGTTTACAACTCCCTCCTCAATGGGGGCTCTTCACTCTCAGGTTGCGGGGACCTGAGTGACCTAGGAAAGTTAATTAGGAGGCGAACAAAGAGCGAGCTGGAGCAGAATGCCTCGCCTCTCCTCCAGCCAAAGATGTCATCCATTAATTAGGAAAATCTTTAAGGTGGCCTTATTGAATTTACAGAAAGCCCTGTGGTTGGCGGGCAACAGTTTTTTGATCAAGCCCTGACTCAAACAATGCCTTTCTGGGGGTTAAAAAAGAAGAAGAAGGGAGGAGATTGGTAGTAGGAGAAGAGAGGGAGCAGGGGGAGAAAAAGAAACGTATGGGTTTGCAGCGCAGTACAGTTTAATGGGGGGGAGCTGCCGATTGTGACAGCTCAGATTCACATGGGTATGGGGGGCATAGTTTGGGGATGATGTCATGCAAAGGCAACCTGGAGGCTTGGGAAGTAGCGAGGAGGGGGTACTGAGCTTGAGCCACAGGGGCCACTCAAAGTTAACATCGCTGCCTGCATCTGGGCCAAATCCTTTTCTTCTGGCCCAGGAGAGGCTTTCCTGAACGCCAAGCCCTCCAACACTCCTCCCATTCCCTCGTTCACAAATCAGGGCTTGCTTTAACGCTAACTCCTTTGCTAACTGACTAGCTAACTGTCTTTTCTCCCCACTCTAACTGCCTATTCATCCCTGGCCCACTATGAATAATATGGACAAGTAACATCAATGGGTAATGCTACTTCTGAGCGTTTACAACTGGTGGGTAAAGAAACAGTTTAGTCAGCGATGTTCTGTGTTAAAAACAACATTTGAAGTTTAGATCAGATGAGAGATTGCCATTAAATTAGACTCTTTTAAAGTTTTCTCAAGAGACAAAGGTCTTTTTGTTTACTTTTCTACTTTTTTGTTGCTCTTACTTTTCTGCCCGTCTTCATAAAACTCAAAAAAGAGAGAAAAAAATGTCTCCCAGCAGATTTGATTTTTTTTAATAAGTGCCAGTATCTTGCTAATACTACTAATAACATATAATAACATAACAACTAATACCAAACAGGAAGAAAAAAACAAGTTCATGCCCCTAAAGTGACTTGTTTCAATAGATATTTTTGAAAATGTACTGCATCATATTTGTAATTGTCATTATTATATTGTTGACCTATTGTAAGGCCTTCATGATTCATTAAAGCTGCAATTAAGTTGTTTTTTTTTTATTTATACATTATATTGTTTAGAAATATTACTGTTATTTTGAAGTCTCGGCACAAGGTAATGTTCAAGGCCTGCAAGAATGTAGCAAGCGTGGACATTTTATATTCTAAATGAAAAACCTTCAAATAACCCAGCAGCAAATAAATCAGTAGCAAGAAAAGCACTTGTGTCTGCCTGTGCCCTCAGGAAATTCTAATATTATAATGGTAAGTAATGTAACGTAACAAATGATGTTTACCATTCTCTGCAAACATTCATAAAAAATATGATTGACTGATTAATTTATTTTATTTATGGTTCAAAAAGGATAACATGTTGGAGTGTAAACACTTATTTCCTACATGGTCCCCAGACAATTGTGAGATGAGGGAGGAACTTTGAATTCAGTACATTTTGCGTACAATAGATGTTATTTATTAACCACCTGACTGTCAGTACTATATAAGCAAAGCAAATGTAATCAGCGTAGGTTAGGCAGTGAAGGTCACACGCATGTTCATGCTATATGCTGGCATGTTGTCCTGTCCATGCGTCTCCTGGGACATGAACCTCTCACCCCACCCCCTCCTGAGGGACTAATTTGAGGGGAGGGACGATGTGTTTTGTTGCTTGTCAGAAACAATCACTCCCGGCCCATTACATTTACAGCACGTCGTGCTTTCATTGCTGTAATGCAGCAAGTTCTGAGAGGGGGAAGGTGGCTCGAAGAGGGCCAAAAAGTGGAAAAACTGTTTACTCATCAGTAAAAATGCAGAGATTTAGAAACAAGTGCCTGCAAAAGAGGCCGAGTCGATCAAAATGAAAGTGTTGGGTGGTGGAGTTGGCTCACTGGAACTGGACAAACTGGTTTTCAAGTTTGGTTCCCTTGGTGTTTTTTCTTTCTGGATGTAAGATTAAAGTGAATAACAACTTTATTTAGTCTGCCCTGTGCCGCCCCCACCCCTCTCTTGTTCTCTGTCCCGGCCCACCCGTCCTCTCTCTGTTCTGTTTGGGCACTGGAGGTTGTCAGTCGGGGTTTATGTCCAGTTCACTGGAGCTGAAAGAAGTCAGTTTCGTGTCTTGTTATGGAACAAGACGTCTCTGCCTCTCAGGAGTGATGAGAAGTGGTCTGGGTGAGCAGGGTGAGCAGGGAGCGGGACCATCCCCTAGAGGCGACCAGCAGTGAGGAAGTCAAAGCAGCTTTTGTGTTGCTACTGTCGGCTGCGTGTTTGGTAATTATCCCCTCTATATGAGCACAGACTGGGCTTTCCAGGAGAGATCCATCCCAACTGGCCCACGGAAGAGTGCACAACACACCGTCAACAAAGATTAACTTCTCACAGTGCCACAGAGATGCCTGATCGAGGGAGACGCGGCAAATACATAAAACCCTCTGTTGTGTGACGTGTCAGTGATGAGCACATCTCCACAGTCGGACCGTTTTAAACTGTTGAAATGCTAGTGATAGTGACACCTGTAGAGATGACACACTGCGATATCTGTAAAACAGTCCCAGTCAGCGCCTTCATTTGTCTTCTTCTCTTGCAATTTTCACTCTCATCTTTATGTATTTGTTGTGCGCACTTATGTAAATATCAGAAAACTGCACAATTACGTCTGCACATAGTACATATTAGTATTCCAATGGTGGAATGCAATAAAGCACCTTTACTCAAATACTCTACGTAGTACAAATTTGAGTTACTTGTATTTATATCTTTGTTATTTTGTGTCAACATCCTTCCTTCTGTGCAGTCTAGTTTTCCAGAGTTTGTGTTTTTATTGCAAAAATCTCTTTCTTGGGCAAAAGAGCAGTGGTGGAATGTAATCAAGTACTTTTTCCTTCGTTACTGTATGTAAGTGCAGATTTGAGCCACTTTAACTTTACTTTAAATTTTCCATTTTGTGCAGCTTTGCACATCTACTCCACCACATCTCAGAGGCAAATATTCTATTTTTACTCCACTACATTTGGCTTTATTTACTTTTCAGATTATGGTATTTCCACCCCCTTCCTGTCCGGTGAAAACCACGTATCTCCAAATGTGTTGATTTTGAATGTTTGCGGTAAACTGAAAGGATTAAGCTTTCCTGTACGGATTGAGAAAATTCTCCTCCTTCTTAAGTTACATAAACAATTTAAAACCCCCGGCATGATAGAATGAGCTCAACTTCACACATATACGACGTTAAAATTCAACGTACACGTGAATGCAGCAGTAAAATGAATGCAGAAACATCAACTAGAACCGGAAAAACACTGATGAGAATCATGACTAGGTGTTCTTACTTGTCACACTTTGGGTACATTTTGACTGTTTTTTTTTTAAGCTTTATGCCTATCTACGTCTTCCCAAGCATTTTTCTTGCAACTGCCTGTGAGTACAATGAGAGCTACTGGAAACTGGACTCAGATTTAGTGTTTGCCTAAAACGTCTGATTCTGATTCTAACCTGATCTTCAACATCATTGTCCTCATTCCTCTCGTTTATCATCACCATCATTATCAGATTTTTCCCGTCCTGTCATCCTCATCATCTCTCTGCTCTTGTGATTTTCATCTGTGTTCCGTCTTTATCCTTATATTCATCACCACTGCATGCCACCATCATACATGCTATTGTCATCATCATTATCATCCTTCTGCACGTAAGAACCCGATCATTTTCATCATCTTCGTCTACATCAAACAGTCCATACTTATCACCTTTACTCTCACCCCTGACATTATCAGCAGCTCTCTCAGCTTCATGTCCTCTGTCCTTACCATCATCATCCTCATGAAGTTCACATCTGTGCCTCATAGTGGAAATCCTAGCCTTTTTATGTTGTTTTTTGTAAACAATATATTCCCCTAAAACCCCCCCCAAAAAACTGTGATCTAAAATTAAGCAATTAATCTGTGGGAAGCAAACTGAAGAGCATCCGTTTCTTCAATTAAAGCTCCTTCATTTAAACCCCGACTCCCTTTCAAAGGTGCCGAATAAGCCTGCCTTGATCTGCATCAATTGTCATCCCGGGGCTCAGGGGCACTTCGGCGGCCAGTATAGCGGGCGAAGTCAGGGCTAATCCCTGGAAAAGAGGAGAATCACGGGAGAGGAGAAAAGCAACAATAACCAAGTCAAGCGTATAAAATGAAAGCGAAATCTCTATTATCACTCCCCGCAATTCCCAGCAAAGTGGTGAAAATCAGGGTTAGTTTGTGATTCGAGTCAGACGCGGAGGGAAGAATATGGGGGTCCCCGCGGGTTGGGAGACTCACACGACGAAAAGGGCAATATTCTGGAGAAAAGGGTAAGAAGAAAGCCCCTCTCCCATCCCGACATAACCATTAAATGCAGTCTGACTTTATGTTGTATAGAGAGGGGGGGACAAGAAAGGAGGCACAGTTCTCCGATGAAAGAATGAGGTTTTTGGCGGATTAGGGACGGCCCGAAGGATGAAGAATAACTTCTGCATAACTTTACAGCTATTTTCTCTCCCCACGCCAAGAGCCAAGTTTAAGACGGGACCGGTTTGAGTTAACCCCTTTGTGAATGTCCAGTCTGAGACTTTCACAAAGAGGGAAAGGGCCGCGCACAAAGTTAACTTGATGATGGTTTACACTTGCAGAAACAGGCCTACATATTTTATAGTTTGGGGTTTTTTTTAAACATTCAGGTGAAGGTCCCTGGTGTTGTAGGGGCCCACAGCTCGTCTTTATTCCCACAGTTTTTTTTTTTTTTTTCTCCTTTTCATGGTTATATATCGTGCTCCAAATCAAGAGGATTTCCTTGGACTGAGTATTGTCATTGCTCCTGAAGGGCTCTCATCATCACCATCACCTAATTTATGGGCCTAATTAGTGATTGGTTTCTCTAGGCTATCTATCACATGCTAATGAAGGCATTTTTTTCCTGCCATGTGACTATAACGGTCATCTCAAATAATGATATGCCGATTTTACTTAGTGCTTTGCTGATTAGCCCGCAGAGAAAGACGTTCAAAACTTAGTGAACAATCGGCTTACTGCGCGCCGAACCTCGGACGCATGCATTAATGAATGACAATAATAATAATAATAAATAACAATAATGACGTCGTGCCTTCGTTGCGTCTATGAGAAACGTGAAAAAAAGCGCAAGCGTTCAAAAATGGCAAAAATAAATACATGAGGAAAAAAAGATAATAAAAGGATGCATGTGTAGTAATCATTTCTTTTTTTCCCCCCCCTGACAGTCACACCAGAAAATGATAAAGGAATGGAGAACATCTGAACAATTAAGTGAACTCTGGTCAGGAGAAGAAGAGTTAATGAGCTGCCGGTGCCATGTGCTGAGAGAGGAGCATTAGGGGCCAGAATCCATATTTACCAGAGCTCAGGCATTAGAATAGGCCGCTAATGCTGCCCGCACTCTCTCCCCCCTTATTTTCATTAGGCTCTGATGACTGCGGAATTGATGCGGCCTGCAAGTTATCAAGAGCCACTAATTTCACATTAACGACCATTGACTGCGGTTGCTTGATTCGAGGGGGTTTTTGACAATTATCACAATCAGGATTGGAGCCCAAATCGTTTACCTTGACTCCGTGATTATTTGCTCCGAGCCGAGCGCACATTGCAAAATTGTATGGTGTCAAAAACCCCGTAAATAATGAGGAGACCAGGCGGAGTAGCTATCTCTTTCCTATACGCACACACTCACACACTTACACCCCCCCAGCCCCACACAAATGGTAGGAACTGACCTCCACTAGAGAAAAATGACTACTTTATCTTTTGTGACAAGATAGATAGATAGATAGATAGATAGATAGATAGATAGATAGATAGATAGATAGATAGATAGATAGATAGATAG
>JAPQRN010000017.1:20887354-20899546 GCA_037367275.1 Coranthus polyacanthus
TCTATCTATCTATCTATCTATCTATCTATCTATCTATCTATCTATCTATCTATCTATCTATCTATCTATCTATCACTAACCAAAGTATGATGTTAACCGTTGTGTTGTCTAAACAGGAACTGAAATTAAGAGATGAATACTATGTTAAAGACTTGAGAAAGCAGGCAGAGGAGCTTGATCTGATGATGGAAAGAATGGAAGACCAGATCCAAACACTGTTGAAGGCCTACAGAGAAGAGCTGGCCCAAATTGAGGTAGGACCTAAATTAAAGCAAAAACAACTTTTTACATTTTGCTTTGTCATGCCATTTTTGTTGTTCTTGCTAATGGTTGCACTTGTGTTGGTAGAGTGTTTATCAACAGGAACAAGAAGTCCTACTTGCAAAAGACAAGACCAAATGGGAACAATGTATGAAGGAGATTTCGGACAAAACCGTCAGTATGACTGAAAAAAAGAATAAATGCTCATGTCATTTTTATAATTGAATTACATCCACTCTGTATCTAATGACAGTATATTTAATCTATTTCTAGGCGGAGAGGCTGACACACAGAATACAGAAAGTGGAGGAGTATGAAGCCATAGTTCACAATCTAATGTTTGATGCTGCAGATAGGTTCTATGTTGTCAAGAGAGAAGAGGATGCAAAGTTTCAGGTTTGCACAAATACCAGGATGCACCCCAGTCATTTGTTGTTTGAGTGACGTTTTTCTGCTATGCACCCTCTCATGTAAAATTACTACTGATGTACAACAGCATTTTTCGGTGATGATGAACAGCCACAGAAACAGTGCTGTATATAATATATAGTTATCAAGAATAAAAGAAATAAAATGTAAAAAATTGTTGATGGGCTCTCCTGTTTTTTTCCGTAGGCTCTGGACCTGAAACAGCTACGAATACAAGGCGAAGCCCTATTTTTGAAGGAAAGACAGGAAAGGGAAGAGAAAGCTGTAAAAAATAATCAATTTAAACTTACCCAGATGAAGAGCAGGCTGTTCAGGTAATGCACACAAATTTTAACATACACTATTATATTCACTTCGCTCTTTGAATGGAATGGATTTGTGTCTCAGTTTGCGGGAAGAGCTGAAAACCGCGAGGACTACAAGAGCCAATCAGCTGCCACAATTAGATAAGGAGAGCAAGAAGTTGTCTCAGGACTACCAACACAGCATCCAACAATATGAACGTGCACAGATGAGAATTAAGTGAGTCCTAATTTTCCAATCAATTATATCAATACACTGTAGGCTTAACAAGTCCTGATTTCTGAATCTTTTTCTCCCTGTTGTTTCACACCACCACCCCTCCTACACTCAATGCAGGCACTTTGCTGTTGCTGATGCCAAGAAATTTGAGAATATGTGGATAACACTTGAAGATGAGGTGAAACAACTGGTGGAGAGGGCTTTGGTCATTGACTCGTTGATCACCAAGCAGATTCTTGATTTAGCCGGGGAGCAGCCTCCGATGGCTTTCCTGGAGCTCTCTGGTCAAACTGAGCCTCAGAAACAGGCCCAGATGCAGGCTGTCTCAGGGACAGCGAGGCAGAGTAAAAGCGGTACAGAGGTGGAGATGGAGCAGAGTGCAGCAGACGGGGAAGGAAAGGTGTCGGAGAGGACAGTGAAGAAACTGACGGAGCTGATGTGTGATGAGATGGTGAGAAAAAAAGAGGTTTAGACAGTCACAGATATGTTTACATATCTTATGCAGTCATATTGTGAAAAGGTATGTGTCTTGCACGCATACAGAAGATTACATTGAGTTTTTCATGTTTGTCTGTACACACTGTATTTTGCCTTCTCTGCTGTTGCTCTGCTGCCTTTAAATGAAGACAAGCTACATGCTAGGTGCAGGATATTGTATAGCAGTGGTTCGCAACCATTTTTCATTGGAGCCCCCCTAGTTGTATCTCCATTAATCTTTGTAGTGTCCTTGAGGGGACCCAGACAACAGGTTGGGAACCATGGTTGTATAGCTTAATCTACTTGAACCTTCTACAGTGATTTCAAATTATGAAACAAGCATCTTCAACCACAGGGTTTCTTTTCCTTTCATCTCAGGGCTTCCTGATTGAAGAGAAAAACCTGATGCCACTGAGTCCCCACGAAGACACCTTTGCGAAGATTTGCTCTCTCTTCTCTGTAAGTTCATGTTTAATCAAATTTCTCCACAAAAACAGCCAGTAATCACTGAAGCACAGAAGTTCTTAGCACTGGAGCTACGTGGACCACAAGTTTGAGGGATGAATGACACAAATCCTGCCCAGTTTGTACTCAAGACAATAAAAACAAATGCTACAATACATCTGCAGATATTGTTTTGCAAAGGTGATGTCATCAGTGAATTCTTTTTGCTTCAGGCTCTTAGCATTGATGAAGAAGATGTGTACAAGTTGGCCCATTTTGTACTGAAATACAAACAACAGCAGACTGAGCAGAGTGAGGTGAGATAAAGACATAAGGACTACTGAGAATGAATGGATGGACGGAACATCAAAGAATTTTCCACACCGCCAAATAGCCCAATAAGTTTTTGAATCCTGAACAAATAAGACGATTGTAATGAGACACTCACTGTTTGCATGTTGTGTTGGTGCTTTCTTTACCTCTAGGATTTTTGCGTGGACCAGGCTGAAGAGCTGGAGACCAGCTCTACGACTGAACAGACCTGCGACATCCATCCTAATGATATTCTGCCCGCCCTAAAATGTTTCGTTGAGAAGCGAATGCAGCATAGGTAACAACAGTTGTACTAAAATAACCAGCCCTCGTGTATATTTTATTAATTTATGAATAGTGAATTTCTCTCCATTATGTTGAAAAACCAAAATTACTGTTGTCCCAGCTGTTGGAAAGGAATAATTATGTACTTTTTCATCCTAACAAGCGGCGGAGTATGTTTGTTACTTGAACTGTCTGTGTGACCTGAACTTGAGATCATGTGATATAATTTAGATGTCTTTCTTTGTGGGTAGTTTATGGTACCTTTTTTCTGCCTCTTTCTAAGGGAGAGTTTAACCACTCACGGTCTAAAAGTCCGGGATATGGATGAAGCCTACTGGAAGCGTATGGGAAATATCATCTCTGCAGACAAACTCATGCTGTGGGATACAGCAGAGAGCTGGATGAAGCAGTACCTGTGAGTAATATGCACACACAGAGTAAACGTCCATCTGGATGGTTGATGAATTAGTGATTTTTTTTTGTGTCCAGTGCGGTTCTCACAGAGATCTCCGAGCTCACCCCTGAGGTGCAGAGTCTGGAACAGCAGAACGCGGAGCTGCGGATGCTACTCCAACAATCTCTTAACACAAGAGTAAGAGTATTATATGTGTCATATTTTATTTACAGATAGGCATTCCAAGTTTAGTGATTTAGTTATTTATTAAATTAAAGGTTCAGTGTGTAACACGCTGCTCTGCCCTCACCTCACTTTGACCCGCAGTGATCCCTCAATAGAACCAGTGTTATTTTGTCCGGGTTAATAACTCTCATCCACACTCGACCATAGCAGGAACACACTGGTTGCCTCTTGCGTGCGTGGTGGTCGCGTTACCTGTCGATGTTCATTTGGCGCCCGTGTTAACAGATTGGAGCGGCGTGAGAGGCGCGTGTCAAGCATGTGTCAAGCATCTCGGAGCAGCACATGATTTAGAAAATAGAAAACGCATGAAGTAAGCGGCCCCTGGCAAAAATAGTGAAAAGCCCCGTTGACAGTCAAATTAACGTCACGTAACTGACAGCTTTTACTTTAATTTCAACGTCTAGACCACATCTGAAATGTGTCACAGGTATCAAAAAAAATATTTCCGGTGGGCGATCTCTCACTCTTTTTCTGTCTCTTTTTCTCTCTCTGTTGCTCCGAGGTTGAATGAAGATCACGTGCCTGCTTGAACTTTCTTAGAAACTAAATTCATGGCGATATATTTCTGTCATTAGATTACACTAAATCCCTGTAAGTCTTACACACTGGATCTTTAAAGGTGAATATTTTTTGCCACATATGACACTGATTCAGATACCTTACCTATTAATTCTTAGAGTTTATAAAAATGTCTTTATCATAATAAATCTCACAACATTGATTCTCTCACAGGTCAGCACAGAACTGGAGATTCCGTAGTCCACAACCAGCAGAACTAGAACACTGTGCATCTGGAATAAATGTTTCTTAAAAGGCTTTATACGTTATTTAATGTATGTATAAATAAAGCCTCTATTAAATCCTGGCGGGGTTCTTGGTTTTATTTATACAACCCTAGAAGAAAATAATGCTAGGACAATAAACTGCAACATCAATAATAACCATTACAGATGATTAAAGACATAATACAGTTTCTGTGGATAGAAAATAGAACGCAGAGTGAGCATGTGGACTGCAGGGCGGTGGTTTATCCAGCGATATTAAAGAGCTTGTGGTTGAGCTCGGAGGGCAGAGAGAAGAAGAGCAGAGCCAGGAAGAGCAGGCCCAGCACAGTAAGCAGGAGCACAGCACAGTGCAGCTTGTAGTGCCTCCAGGCCAGGATGCACACCGTCCTCAGCGGGTTCAAAAGCCACGACATGCTGGCACTGGGACGACTGCAAGAGAAATGAATTTATTTTAAGCAATTAACAAACGGACGGATATCTCAATGAGACTGCTAGCTGCTCTCCATGGAATTCAGTTTATTTCAAATGGTCAAAACAGACAGAAAACAAATATTGCACACATTGCAACGGATATATAAATACATAAATTCATTGTAAAAACAGGCAAGTTTAGTGCAAACGCTGTAATTGGTGAAACACGGAATCACAACAAAGACGGAAACACAAATGAACAACAGGTCAAGCTCAGGCAATTAAAAAGGGGGTAATGGACACTGCAAACAATGCCATCTGATATGAAGATACAGCAGGATTCTGTATACTGAATCAACCCAGCGCCTTTTTAACATAACACACAGCTCAAGTGCACTTTAATCATATTCCCATGAGTTAATCTTACATTATCTCCATTGTTAAAGACAACAAGGGTAGTGATTTGGTTTGTGTCGAGCTGGAAAGACAGTCATGCCAACACACATGACCTCTGCGGTCAGATATCACAATGATGCATGCATATTGACATATTAGTCTTATTTTTTGCACAGACAGTAATAACCTTGAAGAATTTCTTAATTCTCAGTCAGACCTGGTCAAATTATATTTGCAAATAATTTGTTTCGAAGGCTGTGACATAGGGCAACGAGCTGAAGATCATTTATACAATAATAAAACAATATGGGAATACTTATTACGCCTCATTTGCCGAGAATTCCTGACGTCCACTGTGCTTGTATAACACAAACTGAGTACATTACAGTGGGGGTTAAAACATATGCTAAAATTATTTGCAAATACAGTTTGATGCAAGTCGGGATTGAGTGGTTTGATCCAAAAGTTGAAACATTTAACATAAAAGTAACTTATGGAAGCATGTTGCTGGAAGGCCAGAAAAAGAAAAACAGATTAGCATCACTTTATGCAAGTTTATTGGGTTTTTTTTTTTTACGTTATAAGGAGATATTTTCACGTTACATGATTTTAAAGTTATATCAAGATATTTTCGCATTATAATGGGATGATTTTCATGGCAAGATATTTTCGTGTCACACAAACAACTTTACAACTCGATCTCTGCTGTTACGACCTTAAATGTATGTTGTCACAATGAAAAAGGTTTCTTGTTATAACATAAAAGTACATGTTACAATGTTCCCAACGTTAAAATATCTTGTTATATCATGAAAATATCTCCGTACAAATATATCTCGCTTTAATAATGGTATAAAGTGATACTAATCCGTCCTTTTTCTGGCCTGGCAGCAACACGCTTCCATAGTTACTAAACCCTGCAGAAAGCGTGTTTAAATATTACTTATTTATATATTTTTAAGTCATCTTGTTCTCTGTCTCTTTGAATCCCATTAGGAAAATAGTCATCTTTATTTCTGTTTATTCACCATTATTATTCTTTAAGTGTGCAAAGACTGCAAGAGCAATAATTGTTAAAAATATTGTTCATTTGTTCCCTATTAACCCAGTAGTAGACATTTTATCAGTAATGGAGTTTTTGCGTCATTACCTGGCATCCTTGAAATGAACGTCCATGCAATCGTCTGACCACAAACCCAGTGCTTTGATTTGAATTAGGTTCGATAAATACTTCAACTAAAAAGCCGCAGAAACAGGTAAAGGGACGCTCATTGTCACGTAACAGTGCTTGGTTAAAGATGGTTAAGGTCAGATCAGGGGTGTCTTTGTGGCGTTCGATCGCTGTGCGTTCGGTTCAAGGATGTCGTGCCTGTTTGGTTGGACGTGAGATACTGAAATTTGTTAGGTTTGCTGCAGATTTGATAGAGAATTACACAGCTAGTAAGTGTTTGTTGTGACTTGAGGAAAAGTCATTTGAACTGGTTTGTACAGAGCTAAGGTGGAAGGTGGCAAGCTGTATGGATCAGAATGGATTACGGAGGAGAAAATAGTGCCAGCGGACCTCCAGTGCTCATTTTCCTCCCTCCTTATGGGGGAGATGCCAGGATTCCTTGTAATCTCTTTCTGTTTTGAGACAGGCACCTTCAGCCCTCTATATCTCCCCCATTCACCCATCCATCCATCCATCCTTTGATCTATCTGGCTGGCCACCACCCTCCCAGTCCTCCCAGCAGCCTCTTACGCCCCCAGCAGTTTCTTGACGAGGTAACCCGGCATGCTGTAGAGGAAGAGGCCCAGCATGATCAGCAGCAGCAGGGCCAGCACGATCTTGATGATCAGCCACTTGTAGCGGTTGCAGATCAGGTAGCGGATGGCTTTCAGTGGGCTCAGGAACCACAGGAAGGTGGTGTCTGGGCGACTGTGCGGAAGTTTTACGAGAGAGGGTGGTGGAATTTGTTTGGAGGCATGCAGAAGGATGGAGGGGTGTGTTATCAAAGGTGGAGAGGTGTGAGCGATGGTGGAAGGAGAAAGGGGAGAGAGACATGAAACAAGGGTAGGGTAAAGGAGAAGAAAGAGAAGGCTGGCATTAGTGGTTAGTAAGCACTTGTGAGTAATATCAAATCATATTTTATAGGTTCAGTGTGTAATATTTAGCGGCATCTAGCAGTCAAAGTTGCAGATTGCAAACATGAATACCTCCCTGACCCTCCACTACAGTGGGCACAAAAAACGCAAAAGGCGGTGTTTGTTTTGGTTCGTTCTTTTAAGTTATGAGGATGTTAACTCTCGTCCACACTCAAACATAGTAGGTGACGAACCTTAACGCTGGATGCCGCCTGCTATAAAATGGACAAAAGAAGAAGAAGGAGTTCGTTCTGAGCTACTACAGAAACGTGGTGGTGCAACATGGCGGACTCTATGAACGCTCCCTCTGCAGGTAGAAACGGCTCATTTTAAAGAAGCAACATTTTTTTTGTGATTATAATAATCATGAATATTATACTCCATTTGTGCAGTTAGATCCTCCTAAATCCCTCTAAATCTTACACACTGGATTATTACGACAGCACACTCACAAACAGCATGTCTGACAATTTAAGGACAAAGATTTCACGTCGCAGAGTAAAAGCTTAAGAGTAAAAAAACATATGCACAATGAATTGGGTGATAAAATGGATGAATGGATGATTGATCAACTTCTCTAAACAGTGACATTATTCCATACTGCACAATTAGTCACTTATGAGACGTGTAATGGCACTTAGTGGCAGATGGAGGTAATATATATACGGGGACACAAAGGAGACTGTTCTATTGCTAAGACAGCAGAGGAGACAGAAGGAGAGGAAAAGTGAGAACACAAACAAACTGAGTTTGGTGTTACAGAGGAGGAGGTGTCACAGTTAGGACAGGAGAAACCAGGAAACAAGGGGCCTAAAAAGCCGAAGATACAGCGGAAGAAGAGGCGCAGAGGCTACCAGCGCGTCAGGCCCCCAGCATCTTCTTGACCAGGTAGCCAGGGATTGAGTAGAGGAAGAGGCCCAGCATGAGGAGCAGCAGTATCAGACCCAGGGCCTTGAGGATCAGCCAGCGGTAGTTGTGCCAGATGAAGTAACGAATGGACTTCAGAGGGCTCAGAAACCACACAAGACTGGTGTCCGGGCGACTTTGCGGAAGGAAGGGAAAAGGGAGGGAAGAGAGGGAGGAAGGAATGCAGATGGAGGCAAAAACAGGGAGAAGGATAAGGAGAAGAAGAGTCACATACACAGAAGAGGGAAGGGGAGAGACAGAGGGAGACAGTTGAAGAGATGGTAGGAGGAGAAACGAGTGTGAAAGTGTAACAGTGGCTTTTTCATACTGCAAAAAGCAGCGCTTTTTTTTTTGTTCGTACAGTTTGATACACTGCTTTTTGCACTGTGGGAATGATTTTCCTGATGAGGAAACTTAAAGGGACACCTGCTCCTTTCTGTGCCTTTTTCTGTTCCAAATAACCATCCTCAAATTTGACTAGTACAAAAAAGAACTGTGCAGCTTTATGGCTGTTTGTGAGTCTACACATACTCTCAAAAACACATAACATATGAACATCTTACTTGGGTTTTTCCAGTGGATCAGGCTCATTTCGTCCCAGTCCAACAGGACTTTTCTCTGCCTCTTCTGCCGTCACCAGATGAAGCTCAGCTTCAACTTTACCCTAGAATGATAACGTGTTAAATAATATATCAAAACCACTATGGAATAACCAGATAATTCCTGATCATTGGATTAAAGACATACACACAGACACGTTTCTATTGTAACACTAGGTTTATTGTTCCGCCTTTGCCCAGTACTACAGAAGATAAACGTAATCAGGGACGGGGGTAAAAGACGTCTTTCTGCTCCATGTTGTAAACACTTTAATGACTGTCATTAAATATATGACAACTGAACATTCCTGTCTGTCACATCGCTCCTCTCTCTTAATAATATAATCACCAAGTGAGCAGTTCAACTTATAAAACATAAAAATGACATGAAAATAAAATACGTAATTCATTTAAATACTTACAGGTTGTACAAATTAAATCCTTGGAAAAATACATTTCTATCTCTACATCTTCCACTATTTTTTCTTCATTATTTTTAACTTTGTAGTATTCTGAACTTTTACTTTCTGGCTCTTAGGGCTTGTGGGTCTGATACTCTGGTTCAGTATTTCCTGACCATCTTACCGTGAGCTCCATCTCATCGTTCTCATCCCGGGCTACAAACGGCCACCAGCCTTTCACCCTCTTTTGTTTGAAGATGGAAATGGTAGGCAGCTCCTGCTCGTTTCGGATCATGTCAATGGAACACTGCTTGGCCGTCTTAGCCCCACGAGGGAACCGATTTAGGTCCAGCTCAATTGCACCTGGCGATGGTAATGGTAAAAAACAATTTGTCATTATTATTGCCTTTATTTGTGGTAAAACAGATGGGCAGCTCTGCTACAAACTAGCTTCATATAAAACACATTTAAATTCAACCATTTGCTTTTTAAAGTCTGTTTCTCTCAGTTTAGTTGTACGTTGTACTAGATGACTTTCTTCTAAGAAGCAACAAGGATGGTGTTGAAGAAATGAAGCTTCTTTAGTCAGGCTCATTGGACAAAATGCCTGAAAAAGTATCTGCCTCAACAAGAGAAACGCTGCAAAAGCACCTCATTAAACCAAGACCTGCAATCATATATATACAGGCCCCAAAGTCTATGCAAGAGCAGAGTGTGTAAGATTATCAAGATGGTACCACTTTACAAAAAGGATTTACGGTGTATAAATGGTTTATAACTAGGCAATTAGGTTGCAAACACTTGATTAATGAGCTGTTATAAATTATAATACAGTGACCTGTTGGTTGCTAAACAGTGAACCCACATTTACTTTTACTGTTAAGCCTCAGATCTTAGTTTCCTTCATCTTCTCCATCTTCATCATCCATCATCCAGCATTTAGAAAACTCAAAAAGGCATGCCAAAATAAACCGCTGAACTCTAACTGTGATGTGTTTTACACTTTTCAGAAAGGCTCCTTTTGCCAGTTATAACAGGTAGTAAATGTTCTGACTTACTGACCGATAAAGGGACAAGATCATGTGAGCTATGCAAGAAAAAAAGTGTAGCAGTAACTCGGTCTTGCCAAATAGCGAGCTTGAATTAGTGTGTGAACAACCTACTTAATAACCTAATTACAAACATTTACAAATCCTTCAGAGTGGCAGTCTTAGTTAAATTAGGATCAAGCTAAATGAGGCCTCACCCAGGAAGTCATCAGCAGAGAAGTGGTCGGCATCCCAGACCTGCATAGTGAGCCGAGGGGGGATCTTGTACTCGGTCTCGTCCCACGAGAACATGGACTCTTTCTTGGAGATGACGATCTTCTCCTCAGCCATGAGGTAATCGAAGGGGAAGACAAAGCGCCAGTTAAAGTTGCCCTCGCCGGTGAGGGAGTGGTAGTGCACGTCTGTGTCCTGCTTGTCCTCCTGCTGCCCCTTCAGCCACCTGAGGGAAAGTAAGATCAGCGAATCAGCGACACAAGGGCTGTTGTGGTCTGCTGAAATGAGTGAAAAGAGTTTGTTGTTTGGGTTTCATCACGTCATGCACTTCTCAGTTACAGTAGTGTTAGTCACTTTAGGTTAATTTAGTTGGGACTGATTTACACAAGAGTATAGGACATGTTAAATGTATCAGTCTGCTAACAAGAGAGATGATGCTAATAGGTCAAAGTCAGAACATATAATGCGGCTCGCCGAGATCAAATCAGATCAATGCATGGGTGTCTGGCGTCTTGAAAAATGTTGGTGAAGGACCTCACAAATCCGATTTGATCTCGGCGCTTCACACTATTTTCAAAGCCATGCAGACACAAAGTCTTACGGAATGCTGATATTTAACCAAAACCTCTTCGTCCTTAGTGTCAGAATGCAGAAAGAGTGATAATCGCAAGCAGAAGATCGCAGTCTGAGGTGGTTAATCTGTGCCGACCGGAGCTCTTTCACTGACAGCTGAGCGAGGCTGGCTTCAGTAGTCGGGAAGAGTGGGAGGAAAGATGCGCTGGATGTATCTATTACGCAGTGTTGGGAAGTTGTAATAGGTAACAGAAGACTATTACCTCTATAAATTTAAACCTTCTAGACAACACTCAACACTGATTACTGTTAAACCTTTATTAAAAGCTCTCCAGTATAACTTGAATCAAGACTGGAATGTTGTTTTGAATTTTAAAACAAATGTGTAGATCACAAACGACACGCTCGTTATTATTAAATTATATTCTAAATATATATTACTGAAAATAATATGTATTTGGATCAAACTCCCTTCGTAATGGCCAACGTTTTGATTAGTAACTGTAATTTAATTAGTATTTTTTCTTATTAATTTAATTACTTAACGCTGTTACGTGTAAGTAGTTACTCCCCAACACTGCTTTTATGTGACCCATAAGTTCTGTATCACAGCACCGGACCCATCTGAAACAACCGGAGGAGTCCCGTCTTTAATCCTTAATGTGACAGTTGGGTTGTTCTTTGAGTTAATGAGCACAGAGTATATTTGAAGCACTTCTCCCGTAGGTTATTTTAGGGTTGTTTTACGATGGTACCCTGCTCGTTACAGTAAACTCCCGAGGAGGCACAATCCACAGGTGACACCAAGTCAGCAGTAACAGTGGAGGGAAAAGCACTTTGGGTCAAAAGATGCAGGAGTGAGGAGACTCCGCAAAAAAAAAAAAAAACCCACTAACATCAGTAGCTTTAAGTAGGAATCAAATACCTAGAACAGTAACAGCCTTCTTCACAACAGACATTTTGACATTCCACTGCACAAAATGCACACGCGCAAATTCAAAATAAGACTTTTGTGAATGAGATTTAAGACCTATTTCTGTTCTAGAGCCAGATCCGGTTGAACTTGCACTTAGCCATGAAATGAAAGTAAAGTTAAAAGAAACAAATGTAACTTATTATTTCTGGAAGCAGCTATTTTCTTTTGGATCTGAATCTGAGTCTGATTTGAATGTGCTCTGGTCAATTCCAACCAGGCTGCACAGGTTGCACAAATACTAATTGATTCTGTGTTGCTGTGTTTGTTGCAGCCTTATCAATACAATTAAACTAAGAAATGAAAAGTGAGACGGAAGTTAATGCATTTTCACAGGTAAGTATGTAAATAATGGTAACTTCATAATCCAGTAATAAGGAACCGGTATAAAA
>JAPQRN010000017.1:20901883-20919242 GCA_037367275.1 Coranthus polyacanthus
ACATACAGACTTACAATAATAATCCTTCTCAATCATCACTTCTGACCCTCTGTCAGTGTGCGGTGGTGTATTTACCTCCTCATAACCACTCGTCTCACTTACTGCACAGTACTACTGTCTGAGAGACAGAAACAAGCCTTTCCGCTGTGTGTTTGTTTGTGTTTTTAGAATATAACCGCTGTGACAGAATCAGGAAACAGCTTTTCGTCTCACTATGCTGATGTCTCTCCCCGTAAGTCTAAAACTCGACCAGTGCTGTCTCTCTGTGGAGAGGAGGAGGCCAAGTTTGAACAGGTCTGCCAGAAATGTTAAATACTTTGCCTTTAAAGATAGCGGCAAACTGCGGTTGTGACACAGAAAGCCCTTTCGCTAAGCTTCATTTTAATCCGTTGACTCCAGAGAAATGTGTCTTGCTCTTACTTGTTCAATGCCAGGTTTGTCAGGATTGAGCAGCGGTCTGGTTTCCACGTGTTCAGGAACGAGTTTGCAACCCACTCTTGGGATCTCCTCCCAGTGGTTCAGCACCGTCAGAGCCAAATGCTCCTCAGTTTGCTTCTTCAGACCTGCGAGAGCAGCACAAGAGGAAAGAAGATCAAAATGGAAAAACTAGCCATGCTTTCACTGTGGAATTCTGAGCTGACACTGATACCGATTGTTGTATTTTAATATTATTTATTCCCTTGTTTACACTAGTCTTCATTATAAAAAAATAACTGAACTGTTTTAAAGTCGTTCAGCCTTTCATCACACTATCTTTGAATGAGCACAAATCATGCACATTTATGAAACAACCTTTAACATTACACAACAGATAAATCGACCACTGCCATTGCTGAAATTACGTCTTATTTGCTGAAAGCTGATGTCAGTCAACACTGATGTTTGTATATCAGCGCATCCCTAGGAAACACATCAAAATACGTAAATGAGAAGAAATATTAACAGATTTAATTTGAGACATTAATGCAGCTCTAAGTAGCCAGAACCGATATATGGGTGTCTGTAGAAAGCTGACCTGATGACCCATACAGCACACTGATTATTGAGCATGTATTATAATTGTGCACCAAATGAGCTTATCTAATCAATGAATCATTGAAGCTCTATAATGAAGATATGCAGTCTAACACCCGTTATGGCAGGATCTTGAAATAATCTGGTGGTGAGCCGTATACCGTTTTCATCCTCAATCTCTGTTGATCCCTGGAAGATTCGGTTCGCCACTTTGACTTTGCCACCAGGTCCATAATGAGGTCCATCAATCTTTCCATCCTTACACAGCTTTACCAAGATCTGACTGGGCTTCAGAGGATCCCGCCAAACATTGTATCCATGGCTAACATTTTGGACAAAAAAAAAAAGGCACTTAACGTCTCAGATTTGGTGACACATGAATCTGCAAAGACTCGAGATGCTGCGGAAATGACACACATTTACTTACACTGAGTAGTTGGAAGAAATGCCACATGTCGCTCTGTATTTGCTGTAGAAGCGATTCTCCAGGTCAATCTTTGTTTCTCCAATCAGGTCGTCGGTGCCAACCAAGTCCCAGTCGTACACAGACACTGTCAGCATGGACTCCATGGGGAAAGTGGCCTCGATGTCAAAGGATCTGAGTACAAATGAGTAGTAGAAGATAAACACATGTGTGAGGAAACAGAGTAAAAAGATTCAGGTTTATTCAAGACAGTGAAGTAAAAAAAAAAATTTTTGGTTGATTGAAAGGTTGTATTATATTGATCACTGTGGTGAATTTATTAGACTGTTTTTTTTTTTCTTTTTTAAATTGAGAATTTTTGTCTTTTTTTTCTCCTTGTCAAAAGATTTACGCAGACGTTTCTCCTGCACTGCCACAGCAAGACAACGAAGTGAAACAAACCAATAAAGACAGGCGCGATGTTCTTCTCGACTCACTTGCCAAAAACAGGATTAAGCTGTTTAGAGATGTAGTTTTCTTTGTCTTTGACCTCTGACTTGCCCAGCTTAATGACAACATATGGATCGGCCTTCCCGTTGATATCAGCAGGATGGAGATCGGTAGCCTGGGGTGGAATATATATAGAGAAGCTCAGAAAACAACATGATGTCTGTTGCTTTTTTTTTTTTTTACATACTTTAAGATGCCACAATCTAGTGTAAACAGTACACAGATGACCCACCCTGACCACATAGACACGGACGAGGACATTGATCGGATCGTTGTGTGGAATGCTCTGGAACATGCCCATATTCGGATCAAATCCCGCCTCTCTCGTGATCTCTTCAGACAGAGGTAGCTTGTACATGCATAAGGATCCCTGCATCACGGAGAAACCACACGCTCAAGAACAAAAGGACATTTCAATCTGTACGACACATACAAACAACATGCCTCGCTGCTCCACCTTGAATCTGCCAACGATTCTGTCATCGTCCAGAGCGTGTTCGTCGTCGTCCCCGGCTTTTCCTCTGTACAGGTTGAAAGTGTGAAGCCAGTCTTCAAAGTTGCCATACTCACCCTCCAGCTCCTTGTTGTACACCTGCATCAGTGACCAGACACGTGTTTGAATGCGCATGTATTGTGTGCAGGCTCGTTTCATCTGCGTGTAAACATTTGATTGGTTATACACACCATCAGTTCATCCACTCTTGCTTTAACAGGCCGCTTCTCCGAGCTGTCGACAGCGTGGCCCTTTTTCTTGTCCTTGGAGCTCTTCTTCTCTTTGCTCTTTTCCTTCATCTTTGAGCCTTTTAGAAGAAGGTCATCTGGTTTGATATCTGATCGGAGGGGTGAGTGGAGGTGGAGGTGGACAAAGACGGGCTGGAGTCATGAAGAAGGGCGGCAGGGTTGCGCAACAGCATTCCACGTTTTGCTCAACATGAAAGCTGACGGGTTTGCTTATTTATGGAAAAATTTGATTGTTTTAAATGTTGTTAAATGTTCTTTAATCAACTCTAAAAATGAACTCCAGGGAGAAAAAAAAACATTGCAAAAGACATTAAAAGTGTATTAATCTGATTTAAGGTAGAACACAAGAAATGTTAGGACATAATAAGTATAAACAATTAGTGTGGATTAAAATGTGCTATGTTAGTAATAAATTATTTGAACAGGAAGTTTAAAAACATGATTTAGTGAGATTAGTTTGATTAATTCACTGAGCCTCTATTGGACAACTTTCATGTCAGTGCAGAAAGCAGGAGGATCATGCTGATGTATGAAATGGCCATGAATATGATAATGTTTTACACTATTCATGCACTGATGAAGGAGAGGAAGCACAAATGATGCCTCTGCAAGTTCTGTGCTTAAAATCACTCCGATCTAATTCCCAAAGAACACATTTCTTGAACTGAAGATGGTGCAGCTAGAATTGCATTCTTTATCAACATAAACAGTCAAGACTTATTTCTTAAAATAACTCTTGCAATGGGTAACACTTTATATTAAGGTCCTTGTAATAAGCGTTAACAGGTAATAAGGCCTGTAGATAATAGATATAAGACACTTAAAGGGCTTTAAAGGGACTTATTACAAGCATTTTAATATAATGCCAATTTTATCTAGTCTAGGTCTGCATGATAGTGGAAAAAAATGACATTTTTTTTCAGAGATATATATTGCAATATAAAACTGAATTTTTCACCAAAGCATTTGAACAGCTCTATTTGCAAAGAATAGAATGATTGGGGTTATTTTGTAGGGTTGTGCATCTGCACTGAAAATAAAAATATATTATAATGTGAATTCTTGATATTTTTGGAGGGTATTTAGTTAGTGTGATACACTGGCAGACTCACCATGAAGGCACTATAGACAAAGTACCTGTTTCATCATCATTTCTGTAGCTGAAATACATTTAGTTCTGTTTTTTTCTCCTGTTCCTTGCTCATTACCAGGTTGTGGCTGAGTTCTTTTTTTTTGCCTTACTTGACAATGCATGAAACAATATATTGTGCAGCCTTATTGCAGAGCAACGACTTAAAACTCAATAGTGGTGACATCTCCCTTTAGAAGAAATCAAAGCAACAGGCCTCTGGGCATGCTGGCAGGCAGCCCGGCTGATTTGTTGGAGTTCAATACCTGCAGTCTCTGCAGCTATCTCCAGGTCCTCCCTCTCCTCTGCCTCTGCCTGAGCTGCCTCCTGGGCCCTGAGGGTCTGGAAAACAAAGGGAGAAGAGAATGTTGGCCTAATTTTCGAAGTGTAAGGGCAAACGCGCGATATATTGCAGACTAGACCAGAACAGAAGAGACAAACCTCCTTCAGTGTCTCTATCGAAGCAAAATATTTGGACCACCAGTCCAGCACACTCTCATCTGTCTCGTCCTCCTCTTCCACTCCTCCTTTCTTTTTCTTCTTCTTCTTCTTCTTCTCTTTGTCACTCTCTTCCTCATTCTGTTAAAAAAGCAGTTTGAAATCTAAAGTGATTCTCAGTAGCTCGTTTCTTGCTCACGTCGAGGCACCAGTAAACTGCATGTCGTATTTTCATTGTAGAATTTCTACTGGAACGGTTACTTACCATGTCAACTTTTACAACAGCGTCAGACGTCTATTTTAGGAGGGGCGTCACATGAAACAACACAAGGATTAATGCACACAGTGGATGATGCAAGCAGGAGCGGCACATACAGTATACAAACTAAAGGCGAGTAAAAAGGACTGGACTTAAAGCGGTGCTTCTTCACGCTCACCTCTTGCACACACACTAGGAACGTCAGAAACTAGCAGGCAAAGCTCTACAGTGAATGAACATATTGTAAAAAAAAAAAAAAAAAAACACAAGAAAAACCTTACAGCGTCTAACTTGACTACTGTGTCCATTTTTCGAATCGCTGGCTCCGTGTCCATGTTGACCAGGATGTCACCTGCAGGGCGAGAGAAAGTGCGGGAGGAAAGGCTGGGTGAGGAGCGAGGCTGGGAGCCGCCATTGGTAAGGACCATGTAGCCATTCATTAGCTTAGCTGAGGTGAGGCCGAAGGGCAAAGACAGCGGGCGACAGGAGAGGCCGGCAGGTGGGAGAGGACAGGACAGCCAAGAACATGCAAAAGAGAGCAAAGAAAACAGATGGAGGGAAGGACAGAGGCAGATGGTGAAGCCACAAAGCAAGCAGAGGTCAGCAAAGTTAGAGTGGATTTTTACTCTTTAGGGACCGCAGCAGGGTTTGACGAATTAAAGTTTAACCTTAAAGTTTAAACCTTCCTTACAAACAATGTGGGTGTCAACGTTTTCCAGAAGTCTAGATGGTATTGGGCTACCTGGTTAAAACACACAACTATTTTTTTTCATAATTTTTTTTAACCAATGTCTGGAAATGACCTAGAGATGTAATTCTGAAATGAGAAAACCAAGAAGTGGAAAGGAAATGAATGAAGTACAATACAATGTGACACTGCATTACATTGCGAGATATGGAGAGTACAAGTGTGGAATGTGAGACAATAATCCAAAAAGCAGTACTCAGTATTTCTGGCTATGTTGTTCCAATCCAATACAAATAAAACTGTATTTAAAACTTAATCAAGTAAAAGTACTTAAGTGTTATTGGCAACATGTACTCAGAGTATAAAAAGTAAAAGTAGTGCAGTACAATGTTCCTTCTCAGTGTTTTACAATTATATAGATGTTTTTGGATTCATTTTACTGCTCTTGATGTTTAAGTTTGAGCTCCTCTTAACTTTTTTATATACTGCTGGGTAGTTTAATCTAAAACAGTGCGTCGTATTCTGAAAGATCTTCATACGTTTGTAGCGCCGCAGTCCTGTGAGAACCACGTATCTCTAAGAAGTCAGATCCGAGGGAGTTTTTAAAGAGTTTATTTAACTTAAGAAAGAAGAGAATTTTCTCAACGTATAAAGGCACACTTCATCCTTCGGTTTATCAAACTCAGCACATATGTGGTTTTCACTGGACAGGAAGGGGACGAAAAAAAACCTGTACCTAAAGCTGTCGCACAAGTCAGATAAACACAGTGGAGTAAAAAGTACAATAGTTGCCTCTGAGATGTAGATGGAGAAGAAGTATAAAGTTACGTAAGATGGAAATATTCAAAGTACCTCACATTTGTACTATAGTGCAGTACGCTAATTGAGTAAAACTACTGAATTATACACCACCACTACAAAAGTGAAAACGATAGATTCTAAACTCCTTAAACAACTTGCTCTTAAGTTTGAACAGTTCTAACAGTTAAAAAATGCAACCAGTCCCTCATGAGTTGTTGAATATAGTCAGAGAACTGTGAGCACCTGCAGTGGCCCAGTTGTTGGAGGTCTTGTCTGGAGCGCTGTAGATGAAACGCCTCAGGCTGGTGACAGCGTGAGAGCCCACCAGGATGTAGCGGCCAAATGCACGGCAGTCGACTACTCGGATGTTGAGTGGAGGGTGGAGAAGCTCGTTTTCTGGCAGGTCCTGAAATGAAAAAGCATTACAGACGGTAAATGAAATGAGGTGAAAGTCAGTGTCCTATCACAATACCGACTTAAGATTTAAAGCAAGGTCAGACCGGTTCATGTTTGCAGCTGAATAATATAAGTCAGGCTAGAAATGTGATAGACTTACCACCTCAAACCATTTGACCAGGGTGCTGAAGTTGGGGTTCTTCTTATAATTTTGGATGAGAGCAGACTGTACTCCTCTACCTGCACACTCTATGTCCACGCGGGGTCGATCCACCTGGGCAAGGTTTACCCTCTTCAAGTCCCTTAAGCCCCAAAACAAAACCTGAAAAAATAAAACACAACAAAAAAAAACAACAATTTAAAAGGTTCTCTACGGCTCAGAAACCAGACCACGCCTCAGCACTGCCTTGAAAAATAATTTGAGTTTCCACAAAAAAACACGTTCTAGACCTTGAAAAATGATATCTTCTCCCGCAAGGTCGATGAAACACATTTGGAATCTTTAAACATGCAAATATTCTTAATTTCTGAAGTTTATCTGCTGGTTTCTAGATGTCTACTGTTTCCCTAAAAGTCTTTAGTCACTGATGGCTTCAGGCTTCCAAAATTACAATCGCACATTAGATCACGATGGGCACCAAAATCTTTGAATTTTTGCCCCTTGAATTCAGATTTTTTTCTCCCTTCAAGTAGATCACAGAGGAAAAAAGTGTCAAACAAATACCATTCTCGTCAATGACAAATACTTTTGAGTATTTTAAAGTCCCACCTCTATGCGGTAGCGGCTCAGGACAGGCCTGATGCCTAATGGCACAGGCAGAATGGGTCCACGCTCGGAGTCCGTCGGCGCTTCAAGAGCAGGAAGGTCAGCTCGCCCTCCTTGACCTATCTATTATAGAGGAGGGGGTCGGGGTAAGCGTAAGAGTACCAAGCAGCGACACAACTGTGATACAGTGCAAAGACCATAGTACGTTTCTTTCTAACAGTCTTAATGTTTATATTAATTCTTGCTTTGCATAGTGTGAAAACGTTGAGAGGAAAAGTAGAAAGTTAATGTCATGTTGGAAGAGAATAAAGCGAGTTATAGCAATACAAACACTGATGGTTAAGACAAAGTGGGGTGAAAAGAAGAGAATGAAAAGAGCACCTTTATCTGAGGAACAGCAAAGTTATGGACAGCAATCAGAGCTCTCCTAATCTCTTCTGCATCATAAGGTATCTGGAGGCGGCCAGAGGAGGCACAGGACGGAGACACAGGAAAGGAAATGGACATTTCAAAGTACAAAGAAGCAAAAGTGATTGTTTAGTGGATGATTGTTTAGAAGATGGAGGAAATAGTAGAGGAAATGAGCAAGGGAGCAATGGGAGGGTGGAGGAAAGGCCAAGGCGAAAATGCATTTAGTGTAAATTATGTAAAGTGATTTTGATGATGTGGAAAGCTGGTGAAATTAAATTGCAAAAACAGTCAAAGAGGACGAGATGAGTCTTAAATATACAGGAATGTGTAAGATAGGGGGAAAGAAAAGCTCCTTTTTAACAAACCAGTCAAAACAAAGAACATTTTTTTCAAAGAATGTTTAGCAGTGACCTAGAGATTGTAATTCTGAAATGAGAAAACCAAGAAGTGGAAAAGAAATGAACCCACAATACACAATTCATACAATATGACACGGCTTTACATCAAGGCTGACGAAATGAAATAGTGAATTGTGAAGTCAACGGGAAAGAGAGGAGCCTTAAAAATACGGGAATGTGGGCACGCAGAGAGAAAGTAAACTAATTCTGAAATGTATATAATCTTCTCTCAGGTATTAATATTATCCTCTGTGCATGTTTCTTTTAGCTCAATCTTTAATCAAATCAACGAGACTCTATGTTCAGGAGTGGCGTGTTTGTGCATGCTTCCGTGAAATCATTCCTTTATGTGTATGTTCATGTACGCGTGCTCTGCATATGTTACCTGCAGCAGCTCGAAAGCAGCCAGCAGTTCCCCAGCAGTGCAGTTTCCTCTGTAAATCTGGTAATACTCCAGCTGCGGTGGGAACCTCGGGGGTCCGTAGTGCTCATCACACATTTTGATGGTGGGCTTAGCAAACGTCCGACCTATGAACTCTGCTTTACCCTGAACACCACATCATGACAGCAGGCAGTCGAGACAGTCGGGGGACAAGGGGAGGGAGTTAGACGCAGGTGTGGGTACCTTTTCCACAGCAGCCACTTGGTGTCAGTATTGAACAAAGTGGTTAAAGGACACAAAAAATGTGGGATTTAAGGAGGCAGAACTTGAAAAGCAGCAAAAAAAACGCAGCCTTACTATCACAGTTTCTGACTGAAAACTAATTGTACATGCAGTTTTTCTCCAAAGCGGTGTCATTAAACAGAGGACTCATGCTACATCAACGACCATTAGCTTAAAGGACACAAAATGTAACGTAGTTTGTGTACTCTGTTAGGCAAGACAACATGAGCAAGGCCAGTGTTCATGGGCAGGAGTGGGACAAGGGTGGACAGACAGTAAGGGATGGAAAAACAAAACACCTTTAGTTTTAGTGAGCACAGACCAAAATCCCGCAAAACTACATCTGATCAGTATCAGTAAATCGAGCAGCTCATGTATCATTCAGATGTGAAGGAGGATCATACCACAGTGTCCTGGTCATAAAGTTCAACCACAATGATTGGTGGGTCGTCTCTCAGCTCACTGGCTTCTCCAAACAGCTCCACATCGTCAAACACCAGCAGCTGATCCCATGTAGGGCACAGTGTCTCGCTTAGGACCTGCAGCACATCATCAGTACATCGCCACAAATCATTACGAAGGAAACACAACGCAGTAGAAAAAAACAAGAAACAATGTTCCGGTGAATGGGGGTTATTCCTAAATACACTCTACCTGTTGTGTGTATACAGTATTTTAGTTTAGAAATGTACTGGCACTGGTACTACCTGCTTTTTCCTGGTTGTTTTTGTTTTTCGTTGCCATTTCATTAAATTAAAACAAGAAAAATCATCATTAGAACAACCATCCACCTGCTCTTCGTGTCCGTCTCTCTGATTGTGATCTGTTTGAATAAACCTGCCAGTGGGCAACTATTCTGCCTGTTACCGTCTTCAAAACCTTACTCATAACATGAAACACCAACAACCTCTGAGTTTTGATGTGCAACCTGCTTGGTTCTTTGTGGTGTTTTCTTTTGCAGGGATTTGGCCATTTTAATGCCATGGCTTGCCTCCCTACATGCAAATATTCCAGCAAAACAAGTTCAATACAGCACTCTTTGCAAAGGCACCGTTGCTGCATATTTGGTTTAGTACAACCCAGTAAGATTGCTATTGGTTTAAAGAAAGTGCTGCAAGCCAGAGAGTTTTTCCCCTGCTCACACTGTAATCGAATGATAATGGGTTCGGCCAGACCTATCTCCAGCTCTGGAACAGTGCTAACAAAGTGTGAAGATAAGTCCGGCTATGCAGTACTACACACACGCAGTCAAACATTCATGTTTTACCTCGGTGACCTGGCTGTGCGACGAGAAGAAGACCCTTGCAAAGGGATCCGAAAGGCCACTGCTGTCAGCAGCAAACAGACTGCGGGCCTGGTACATGTGTGCTCTGAGCTGAAAAACCTGCTTCACTGGTGGACACACAGAAAAAACACATCACATTAGCTGACAATCGATTCCTGTTGTGATCAATCCTCTACTGAATTTAGAGAAGTGAAACAAAAGAAATGATGATCAATTGAAGCCGAAAGCCTAAGAGAGTTCATTCGATTTTGATTTCAAACATCACGGTAAATTAAGGGGAAACCTGTTGCAAAGATTGATGGTGAATTAAAAAGCAGCTTGACTCACTTGAAGCGAATAAGTGTCGACCGCTGCTAACTGTTACTCTGTATCTGAAGTGTTAAATTGTCATTTTTGGTGTGCACTTACTGTTATAGACGAGGCTGACAGGGGGAACAGAGTGAAGACCGGGGCCCATTTTCGCAGCTTTGATCTCTTCAAAGCCATTAGGCAGACCACTGAGGAAATCCTTCCTTTGCTTGTTGAGGCCCAGCCACAGATACAGCTCCAGCTTAGCCTGAACAGTCCAGCCTGCAGGACCAAAGCCCTTCTTACCAGGAAGCTGTGGACACAGATTAAAAACCGAAATGAACTGAATAATTATAGAGTTTCATTTAATGTTGCCCAGCACTGACTGAAAGCTCAGTCTCTTTCACAGCACAGCGTTAAGTACGCAACATACGCTCACTTTGGTGCTGTTAACACTGCATCAGTCGTTACTTATTATGCAAACTGTGTTGCAACATGATCCAGTCGATAAATATTAAATAGAGACCGATTGATTTTCTTCTCCCTAAACAGCACATACCTATTCACCATAAAAATACAATACTGATTTCATACTGACTATTTCACAGTACATTTAGCAGTGACTTTACATTACAACATTACATGGTTTCAGTTTTAACTAGTGATGACAATAATTAATGTCAAGGATCTGAAAAGCCTCTTGCAATTATTCAGGTTAATACAGTATCACGAGAAAGATTACAGATGATTAAAAATCAACCAAGCGTCTATTAATGCGGTAATAAAAAATAAGTTAGAGATGATCTTACTTTGAGAAAGACAGCTTTGACTTTCCCGCAGTCTTTGCCAGTTTCTTCATCGACTATGGAGTACAAAATGTCTTTAGAAGGAACTCGGGCGTAGGCGACGCGCTTGTTGTTGCTCATCATCCAAATAAAAACATCTGGGATGCTGTGTTGTGGCTGGAGAAAGATAAATAGATGTGAACGGTTGGCAGGGAACCAGGGAATCTCATTACTCCAAGTTATACAGTAAATATATAATGCAGTTCACAGTTCGTACAGCACAAACATTCTGGGTCAGTTCCTCCAGAGTACAGTAACATGGTTATGAATGAAGTCACACAGAGTACAACATCTGTACCTCGTCAGCAAGGAAACGGAGCTTCTGCAGGAAGTTCTGCACCAGCTTCAGTTTGTCTCTGACTGTGTTCTTCTTTACTTGCGTCCGAATCTGCTTAGCCTGCTGGCCCATGCTGTCCTGCAGGAGGACAGTATGTGATGATAAAACGCACCTCATGCACACACCAGTATATGGTTCTATTTAAATTCAACCAATTCTTCAAAACATAAAGCAACGATTTTTAATCACAATGATGTCTTTCAAAGCATCACAGGACTTGCTAATAAGCAATGACTATTTTACGTGCGCTCCATCATTTATAAGACCAGTTAAACATTTTTTTTTTATTATTTCCAAGTACTTCTGTGTTCTCTTGCAACACATTTCATTGCGATAGCATTTGAATCACCTCACAAACAGCTTAGTTAGATACTGGCAAAAAATATATGTATATAATCATCTCCATTATCAACGCTCACACATTCATTACAAGACTAATTTTCGACAGAACACCATTAAATGTTGATTTGCAGCAGAATGTAAGACAAGCACAGCTAATGTATGCAAATATATGGCAAAGACATTATTACAAGATGAATGAAAATGCATTTCAGAAACTAATTTCCTTACGTCGCATTTGCAACGGCTCCATTCTGTTTATATTCACTGGAGCTGAGATTAGTGACTACAAAGCAGCTTAATTGATGCCATTTCTTGCAGCTTCATCTTTACCCGCATTTCTCTTTATTTCTACAGTGAGAAAAAAAATCATACCATCTCTCTCATGCAGGACTTGAGGCGTTCTCGATCCAGTTTGGTTCTGCCTGCTTGGTTCACGTCCTTATTTGCCAGAGTCACAAACCGACTGGAAACAACCGCAAAGTATAGAGGACGAACACAGAGGATAATCGTATGTAATATATAGCATAGAAATACAGTGCATAGAGAGTTTGTGTTTTCGAATCTCTTCTGTGAACTAAAAGCGCTTCATTGACTGCTCACACTAACAGCTGCAGTCATAGTGTTGCAGAAGAGAAGAAATAAACAGACAACTGCTGGTTTCTTTCACCATAGCAACCATAATGACTGGGTTTTAGCGATGGTTTAGGGCTGAGCGTCTGTTGTCCTTGAGGGTTGAAGAAGATGGCAGAAGACACACTATGCATGTTTAAAACATTACAAAAAGTCCTACATACAGAAGTGTCCATGCTGTTTTAGCTTTTCCAGTAGTTTTACATTTCTTACTATCAGTAGAAACAGAAGAATGAGAATCCAATGTGACCACTGTGTCACAATGGCAGTTTTAACATGACATGAAATCATCATTATTATGTATCTTGCCTGCAGCCAACGCTGAGCTCCTCAAGCACTCCCCTGAGCCTCCGCTCGGGAAATGCCTTCTCCGTCTTAATGATCTCCTGAACATCATTCAAACCCTCCTCCTGTTGGAAAACAAAACATTAAGTACTGGGGTTTGGCACAAAGCACATTGTTTGTGAGCATTACAAATGTCAACTGGGTCTTTTTAGCATAAACAAGAAACAAATGGGCTGTAGCTTTACTTTAGGTGATATTGATGATCAGTCTGATAAAAGGTAACTGGTCACATTTTTTCTCATTTCTAGGCATTGTTTGTTGAGGATAAAACTCCAAATAAATCCAAACCTTAATTTTCCATTAGAGTAGAACATTTTTACTCGTATGCCAGAACTACATTCAAAAAAAGTTGCAGATCCAAAGTGTTTTTGATGGTTTCGCCAAGTTCATTCACGCATTCAAGCTTCATTTCCACAACAAAAAGTACTATTCCCTTTGAGCTTCTCCCAAGACACGGAAAATCTTTACAAAATTTTAACTTGTCCACTTATACAGTAAAAAACCTATTTTCTTCTGCTCTCTGCGACTGTTCCCTTCACGTTTCCTTGTCTTTCTTGATGAACGTGAGACATTTCCACTTATAAGCAAACAAAATACTCAACATGAACAAATGAATGAACAAAAATGATTTCTGTAAACTTATTTATCTTTATCTTTATGCTTTACATCTGTGTTTTTTTAACACGATAATTTGGCTTTTACATTGTTATTTCTTTTTCCTTGATCATGAACCTCGTTTGCAGATTCCTCTTAATTTACTGCTGAAGTGGATCAGCCTGTAAACCCACTAGGCCACTTGAAAAATAAAAACACCGGACTAGAAAAGCACACACTCACCAGTTTGTCAGCGATTTTGTCCATCATGTTGGAGTTGTAGAGTCGTCTTCTCTGGTCCTGCCACCAGCTCTTGATGTAGACACATGGCTTCTTTTCAAAGTAGGGAAGATGAAAGTAGTTTCTGTAAAAAAAAACAAAATCCAAAAGTTGACTTTAGTTATTAATCCGTAGATTGAAAGGTTGAAAGAAATGTTTGACAGGTGTAAAGGTTTGTGCTTCTATTACTGTAGCTTAACATTGCCACTTGTATCCACCTCGTTCATATTTTAGATCATTCTAAACCAGTGGGCTGGATACGGGTCGTTAAGTTTTCATTTAACTGAGGGATAATCAATCCTTGACCCCTGACCTGTCAGTGATGACAGGCTTCATGGCGGGAGTCGAGGAGATCGACACCAGGTCTCCGTCCTCGTCCGCCTCGTCCTCACTGGAGTTCTGGATGAGCTCGTTCTCCTCCTCTTCATTCTCCGCGTCTTTCTTCTTTTTCTTTGACGAGGAAGGCTTGCTCACACCATCTATTTGGTTGCCATAGTTACCTGTCATAGGGGACACATTGCAGGTTGTTGCAAAGTGTTCAAGGTCACGAAAGCTTTTGATTTTTGTCACACTCCTCTGTTTTATGAGCAAGAGTTTTATTATATTTCATTTCATTCATTACATTTAGCAGGTCAATGCGAAGTAACATTAATATAATAGTTTACTTACCTATTGTGATTTCGAAACTGATTGCTTTGTCACCAATTTTCCTGTCAATCATGGTGGCCTCCAAAAACGAACCAAAGAGGAAGAACTCTTCTATTTTCCCGGTGGCACTCTTCGAGAGAGAGGGGAAAGGCAACAAAATGGAAACATTATATCGGCCTGAAATGAATTCATTTTATTGTGGAGTCTGAGGAAGAATTACTGCAAGTAGTTTTTTTTATAATTCACCATGCACGTAATCAACCTGCCTCCTCTTAGAATTACTGAACTTACCTTGTACATTACATTTGTTAGAGTAACAATTCAACATCTCCACCCTCCTTCACCCTTTCTGACCCGTGATGTATTTTATTCATTATCTTGCTTGTTATTATAAATTATTAATCATGAACAATTTAATATTATTTGCAGCAGCTCATTACATTGCCTCTTAAGTAGCCAACACAGATTTGGCCAAATAGCTGCATAAATCCAGTAGATCTGGTTGTCGTGTTCTTGCCAGACGAGAATTTGAAAGACACGCCAGTATAGTTGGGCCAATATAGTGCCCCAAACATGATGCAAATGCTGTCTCATTGGCACTGATTCTTGGCACATATCAGAATAGTGTGCTCTTCCAGAATCTAGACAAAGTTGGCAACCAAATGTGAACTGCAGGCATCTCATAGCTGAGTAAATTGACACTCGCTCACTCACTCACTCACTTGGGGCTTGACTGACACCATTATTCACTTCAAAATATGTCTCCTCTTAATGACCACAGCCGTCGATGTACTCAATTTACAAATAATGATTAAAAAGGCTGTCTCCGCTGTCCCTCCTTTTAAGCACAGTACGCGATGACTGGCACAGAGTCGAGTTGCGACGGCTGGCAAGCTCACACTAAAGTAACACATCCGACGTGTCTGATTTCCCTGAAGAGCAGCTAAGTGCCCATAAGTCAATACAATGATGGACGGAGGCATCGTGCCGTTAACCGCCGGACGAGGGGGTCAGGGGCAGCGACACAGGTTATTGTTCTCAGTATATCAGCTTTTCTTTGGTTGTTTTGTCAGACAATGAAGTTTTCAGTGAGCGGTAAACATTTTATATGCTGAAATTAGGAAATGCATTCAGTCCTCCGTTGGTACTGAGCGCAATATTACTGATGAACCAAGAATGGATTGCTTAATCTTTATCCCTAGCGCAGTTTTAATTATTCATTTCAAAATGTTTTGTGATGTTCTTGTTGTAGCTGATTCATTTCATGTATATTTTAATTGCCTCGGTTGTTCTTAATGGTTTCCTTGTTTATTGTTTTTGTGAATTCAACTGTTTTCATCACTATTGTTGTATTCAAGTTATATAATTCCTTCCGTTTTCAGGTTTATTGTCTACAGACTTTCCTTTTTACTGTTTTTATCACCATTGTTCCTTGTCATTCTCAGCTATTTTGTAAATGAGGCCTAAGGTTGAAACAAAATACCTATAACTACACAAACAAAAAAACTATTTAGTGGTGTTATCAGTCACCCCTTCTCACCTCAGAGATGTTAGAGACAGATTCCATCTGAACCTCAGTGGAGCTGATGATCTCAGGGGAAGTGGTGTCCAGGATCTCTACAGCTATGGAGAGCAGGAGGCGGGATCTGAAGGACACGCCTTCCCCGAGTCCGTCGTTCAGGTCCTGGTGCTCGTCCATCAGAGTGTACTGGCGAGTGGAACCGTACATGTTGACCCAGGCTGGTCCCAAGGTGGGCAGGAACCCTGAAAGAGGTTAAAAAAAGAAGAACGATGAGGTGGTAATCCACAAGAATCAGTTGGGTTTTTTTTTTAAGCTTGTTATTTATTGTTGACCTGTGGTAGTACCAAGGTTATTATAGTTAATACAAACTGAGACTAAAACAAAAACTAGCAGTGGAAAATATAATCTCACTGACAAAAATGACAAGACGACAAACTAAAAAGAGACAGAATTGCAAACCTTTCCTCATAATATCTGAAAAACTAAAACTAAGTCTAAAACTAGATTAAAACTAAACTAAAACCAGTCAACTAACACTGCAACTACTTATCCCCTTGTAAAACTAAACGGAACTAAAAAACCAAATGAAAGGCTAAAGAAAAATTATTGGCATTTTCAAAACTTTAATAACTCTCAGTAGCGCTAGACATTTTTATGTCGTCAACATTACATTTCTTCAATCAACCGATGAGATAAAGTGACCTTTCCTGTATTTAATTTTTGTGAATCAGCAATAACATTTCCATTTAACCTTTTCATTTAAAAAGGTTAGACGGAAATATCTGATTTTGATCTACTGCAATAAATGTCTTTGATCATTCCTTATCATTATGCAACTCATTTGACAAACTCTACATGGCGGATCTTTAAAATTTGGTTCAATATATGATAACCTATGAACTAACAGAAAGCCAATTAAGATGTCACACATTAAATTTAAACAGCCATTACCAAAGGGTCAAAAGGGTCATGTAGTTCCATCTACAAGCTGGCACAGGTAATTACTACATAAATACAAATATCAACTGGTCAGACCAGGCTAATTAATGCAGCAGATGGATAATCAATGCCATGAGACAAACTGCTCATCTGCTGTGTTTGGTCCTACCTTTGTCACCCTCATTGGATATTTTGCGCAGATCAATAAAGTGGGTTCCTATGGCAACGTCGTTGACCTTATCCGAGTCCCTGATCTGGACCTTCATGCGCTTGCAGAGTGGGGGGAACAACTCGGTGAAGACGACTTGTTCGTTCCAGATCGGTTCGTAACTGCTCTTCTGGACGGACGTCTTCCCCTGGAACACAGACGCATTCGTGTCGCTCAGTCTTAATCTCACACAGCTGCTGATAGAGTTGATCAACTAGCATTAAGTTCAAAAGAAAAGTTCAAAGAGATTCAAAAAGTGCAAAAAAGGATCAAAGAGTTTGGGCACTGAGTGGTTATACGACGTTCAACCCTTGTGTCGTCTTTACTTTTGAGATTCTCTGGTTTTACCTCGGGTCAAAAATGGGTCGTATCTCTTTTATCTCTTTGATCTCTTTTGCCCCGCCCCCTTGACGTGCAGGTGTGAGGCGTATGGTGTGAGAAAACGTTTGATGTTTAGAATGTTATGAATAACATTGTAA
>JAPQRN010000017.1:20919342-20951038 GCA_037367275.1 Coranthus polyacanthus
TGAGTTTCAGGTAAAAAAATGTTTACTTGTACCCTTTTTCTTTTTGTAAAAATTTGAAACGGGTCAATTTGACCCGAATACCGCACAAGGGTTAAAACATGGATAAAATCCTGCTCTGGTTTTCTCAGAGTTGAAATAGTCTTTACTTCAGTACCTCTAAACAGGGCTCGGACTTGGCTCTCCTTAATGAGACGCAAGCTCCCTTGAAAACCTGATTTATGAGATTATGTTGACTTATATGCTGTTTTTTCCGTCATCATCATCATCATCATCATCATCATCATCATCATCATCATCATCATCATCATCGATCAGGAGTGAAATTAGCCTATGTTGTATAATTAATGCATGAGGGTGATTAATCTCTAATTCACTTTAATAAAAAGAACAGTGTATTCTTACTAATAAGACTAATGATACAGTATATGAATGTATCTGTTGTTTCTGATCATATTTTCAGAAACATAAATTAAAAGAATGAAAATAGAACAGTGGTTTGATTTTCGTTTCAGCGTTCCACAAACAAAAAAAGGCATTTTCCGTCTTTTAGGTCAGAAAGGACAGCTGCAACATTTCAAAAGGAATTTATTTTTCTTCTTTATTACTGTTATTACTGAAATAAAAAGCTCCAGCTCTCTCACTCCAGGCCTCTGTGGAGCTTAAAGACACATCGCAGTATAGCAGCTACTTTTTTATCAGTTTTCTTGTTCTTTTTATTCACACTCTTACGCTAATGGGAATAATGAAATAAAAGCCACATCAATAAATGTTGTATCTGTCCTTTCTGGCAATGAAAGTGTAAAAAAAAAAAGTGAGCGCCACTGAAAGCCACGGTATTGCTCGCACGCTGCCTCTAAAAGCCTTATAGATCCACAATGCGGAAATCTGTACTTCTATTGTAGAGAAGCAGTAAGAGACTAGCGAAACACAAGAGATCATGGTGTGGAGGGAATTACTTTCTGCCCAGCAAACTGCACTTGAACATAGGGGTCCACCAGGTCTCTGTTCTCTCCTATAAAAGCCTTCTTCACATTAGCCATGATGCTGGTGTTCATTTTAGGGAGGCCCTCAGCACGGTAAATCTTCACATAAAACCTGGCCCACTGCCTCTCGGCTGGGATGCCCTCGGGGAGCAGGAGGTTCCTGTAAGACAAACAGCGACACAAACAATCAGAGACGGGGCCGAAAGAGAGCGCGAATGTGTGGAAAGAGCCCAAAGCTGTCATCGTACTGTAATTAACCATGCGTTACCCCTCTATGTCATCCTCGTCCGTCTCATTGGCCTTGTGCGGGGTCTTGATGTTGTCGCCTTTTCCGACCACAGCGATGTCACACTTTACGTATCCTTTGCACCCCGCCGTGATGTCGTCAGGGTCGGACATTATGGCCCACCTGTGATAAAACTGGTGTTCTAGGACAGGACATCATTCATTAAACCAACAGACCAGCAGTATATTTAACCCATTTCTACTCACATCAGTGTATAGTAGGTACCGTCTTACGAAGAGCTAATATGAAAGGTATAGTTTGTAGCTTACCAGGCTGAGAGTAAACAGTCCCAACATCCATCTTGAAGGTCCCCACCAAGGTCCCACTCCGAAGAAGGTTTTTAGAGTGAATGACCTAATCAGACAAAATTCAATTAGGTTCACTTCACTTTAAAAGAATAGTAATAAATAACTAAGACTGTCTTATGAGGAAACGCCTGGATATGAAATTCAAGTAAAACTAGAGGCTGTTTAATATCATCCCTTTAAACATAACTAAGAACATGAATTAATCATACTAATCCTTTTTTACATTAGACGGACTGTCCTCTGGAAGAAATTAAGAGAGTTTTACTATTTGTAGGTATGTGCTTGAGTAAAATGAATATTTGCTGTCTTTTCAAACCGCAAATAAGACAAAGAAAACAAGCTCATAATCATTTTGAAACAACGCAATGTTTTAAACCTCTAAGTTCAGAGATCGATATTTGGTACCAAGCAATGGTGGCATGGAATTTATTACCAAGCGTTTTTTTATTTCATTATGTAATACATGTTTTAATGAAAAATATGTAATTTATTGTTAAAATTACAACATGACATTTTGTTTTAGTTTTTTTTTTTGTTGCTGAAGTATTGTTAAAATGGGGACCGCTACATTTTTAATACAGCAGCTGACTAAATAAACAAATAAATACATAAAATATTTGGTGGAATAATCCTGAGTCCACGCTCTCCACCAGTTTCTCATGTTGCTGTCGGTGCTTTATGCCACTCCTGATGCAAAAATGCAGCAGCTTGGCTTTGTTTGGTGGTTTGCGACCATCCATCTTCCTCTTGATTACAGTCCAGAGGTTTTCGCTGGGGTTCAGTTGTGGATATATTTCCGAGCGGTCTCTTAATTCTTTCCGGAGCTTTATATTGTTCTCATAATGATCTTTTTTTTTCTGCGGTGGAGCAGCTGCAGGGTGCTTCAGGTATTATCTCCTAACATTGTGTAGCACAGTGGTGGAGAAGGATGGTGAGTCACACTGCACCAGTTTAGTTTAACTCCACTGCGGTGTGTAACTTTTGTACAGCACGGATTACTTACAGAAAGTTTGATGATCTTGTCAAACATGACATCAGGAGGGACGTGGAAGTCAAAGACGAAATACTGCGGAGAGTGGAGAAGGAGTTTGCTCATTAACCTGCATTCACTTATTCCCTCATTTGGAGAAGTGGATAGGGCAGTGGGACTTATGTTTGTTTATGAGGAGGATAAATTGACACTGCCACTCCCAAACAGAACAGTGGATCTATATAAACTTATTTGCAATGTGAACATAACCAGGACACGTTGCCCCTGAGCTTCTTCAGAGGCAAGGATGAGGAAGTCAAACAGTAATGATCACCAGAGCACTCAAACCAGTCAAAAACACACAAAGGAGTCAACGCAATTAACTCCAAACTACTCCAGCTCTAACAAAAGTGAAATGTAATATATTTCAGCATGCTCCTCTTTTTGCACTATTATCCTCTATAATAATAGCAACCCTCTATCGACCGCAGAGGATCGCTGTAGCTTTCCATGATGGTCAATTTCGGATGATTATCAGGCAACTTGAAATATCACACTGAGCACACTAAATCCAAAAGGGTCTGGACAGGAGGAGAGGAAGCTTAAAGGACTATTATCTCTATCAGGCTAGTATCCAATTTGTCTTTCCACAAGGGATTTTCACACAGAGAGAATCAATAGCACACTAACTGTCACTTCCACTCACTGCAGGACAAAACCCACAGACTGGGCTCTGCACGATCCCCACCACAACTGACAACACTAACCACCGACAGGAACTCTCTAGTTACTGAGGCCGAGTGATGCGTTTTATTATTATGTCAGTAAATCATTTTGACATTGAATCATCAATAAAAACACTGGCAGAGTCTTTCCTGACTATGTTTTCCCAGAAATCTCCTAAAGGAATAAGGCATCTATTTTGAGAAATGCCACACATTATGTATATTTACTGTGTGACACCAGTTGTATATATCGTGGTTATATATGTACACATGAGGAAAGTCTGGCACTGGAATCCATTTAATGTATTAATGGTTACAAATGCTGCCATATGCATGCAGAGGGAGTAAATACACAATTCATTATGTATTAGCAACAATGATAACGTCTTGCTATGTTGTACATGTCTTGGGTTAATTAAAACAAACACAATACCAACTTAATATATCAAATTTTTTTGTGTGTTGACAGTCTCTCCTAGGGATCAGTCAATCTATTTTTTTCGAGACTGATACTAATACCAGTCATTAGGAATCATGGAGACTGTCAACAGATGTTTGGAATGACATGCAGCTGGAGAAAGAAATGTAAAATCTTGGCATCAACTTTTCAACTCAGCAATATTTCAACAGTATTTACTTATTACACATAATAAGTACTAGTAAATAAATGTTCTTCTCTTTACTTTTGAGATCCTCTGGTCTACCTTGGGTCAAAACTGGGTCAGACTGAGGGTGTTAGATCGTGTACTGTGACGTAGAGGTATTGATCTCTTTGATGTGCAGGTGCGAGGCGTATGGTGTGAGAAAATGTTTGAGGGCTTTGAAGGTGGACACATGACAGAGGGTAAAGAATGAGATCAAACAGCTTCTCTTGTACCATTTTTCCTCTTTTAAAAATTTGAAACGGGTCAGTTTGACCTGAATACCATACAAGGGTTAAGATTAGCCTTGGACGCTCAACGCTTTTTACAGGAGAAACAACGTATAATGAATAGTCGGGACAAAGTGAAGCTGGAATTTAGAAGCAAAAAGGCTTGTATTGTGTCATTGATGATGTGTCATCATCATGTTGCACTGTGAACTTTAAAATCGACGAGGACTCACCTCATTGTAGTAAGGGCAGTTGGTGGACTCTTTCATCGACGTGTACTTCTTATCGTCCCCGATCTCCACACAAACCACCGGGTCCATGTTGAGGCCAATCAGCTGTCGGGCCTCAATGATTGTGATGCTAATCTGATGGGAGACAGTTTCGCATCAGATCTGTTTCTGAAACTTAAAACACGCAGACTCTGCTCCAACAGAGCGGGTTAGTCAGCAGAAACACCATCATCATAAATCTTGCACCTACAGATTAATTACCCTGCGGACAAGTCAAAGGAAAGCAATCTGAATTGATCTTTCTATTCAGTCGTAATGATCCCGAATCCAGCCGGTGAGGTATATTGCCAGATTTAAGACTGAGATTTTATCTTGAAACCTCCCCAGGCCAAAGTGAAGTTGCATTTGACTGGATCCAACAGCAATATCCCTCTGGTTTAATTAGTCTTTCAATAAAAAAAAAAAGAGTGGAGAGAAGAAAGCAGCAAAAGAGAACAGAAGATGAGTCTGCAAACAATAATTGCAACGATTTCTTCGTCTGGTGTATGAATGTATTTATGTTTTTAAATTAAATAGGCCATATAAATAGGCCATAGGTTCGCACTAGAGAGTTACAGTGTTTCTACACTTGTTTTCACTGATTTTGCGACTAAATTCAGTATAATAGTCGCAGTCACACGTGACAATAAATGCCGCTGTCAAGTCATTGCTGTCATATCGACATCGACATATATTTTTGGTTGTTACATGTTTTGTTAAACATACAAGGTACAATTTATTAGCTGCGGCAGGTTATCTGTTTACTCTGTCGCCTCTTGTGTTGGTACTAAGCTCGGTCATTTGTCTCCGGGCTCTACAGTACAGCTCCTCACAGCACACACACCTTCAGGACGTACACACACACACACACACCTGATAATCCACCGGTCGCCCAGAGCTCGGCTCCATCTTGATGTCTGGCTTCGACCTAAAAGAAATTCAACACAATCAGGACTTTTTCTGACAGGGTATGCTCCTGTGTGAAAAATGAGGCCGTCCAAAGTTGATGTCCTAAATTTTGCGTGCTCTCGTTTTTCTATCTTCTGAGGTTGAATAAGTTTATTTTCTAGAAATATATGGCACTGCACAGCCAGTCTTCAGTTATCCTAATGAATCAGCAGTTTGAGATGTAAAGCACTGACTGAAAACCTTTAAAGCTGTGTGCGAGTATTTGAGTCCTCCTCTCTGCCTGTGTACAGAATACAGTGTTGGAAAGGTTACTTTGAAAAGTAATAGGTTAAGATTACTAGTTAACATGTTAAAAAGTAAGTATTTTAATGCAACTTATTAAATGTGATTACTTTTTGATCACGTTTGTAACAACTGTTTCAAACTGGGCATTAATAGCTGGGCTGAATAGTCCTAAAAATTTAAAAATAAGTAATGTTAGACCTCTTTTCTGATTTCAGAGGGAAAATACTGTTGAATTTCAATTAATTTAACTGCATATGCTGTTGCATGCAACTTGTTACCCACTCATAATCGCTCACAGTATGTGTGCACATAAAGATCTTTTTCACAGCAGATATTTTGACTTTCTAAGGCAGAAAACATACAGTTGCAAATTGGTTTAATTACCAATGGCTGCATCCCATTTAGGTGTATTAGTTTCAGCTGTTGGAATTGTGTGTGTCGGTTCACGGGAATGGCCTCCTGGGGCAACAAAAGGGAACGGAGCCATCATTAATGCTACCTGCGCTTTGCCTGCTTTTACAAGCCAAAATATCTGCTGTGAACATGGTCCAGTATGTATAAACAAATGGGGGACCTCTTATTGGAGACGTTGGTGGTGACAGCAGTGACAGAGGCCAGAGAGATGGTGTCTGGGTCCAGGATTCCAGCAATATGCATCGCTTTCCTGTCCAGGTCCTCCATGTCCAGGACCGCTGGCTCATCTGACAGACATTGGTGAAATTTACAAAAAAATTTATTTTCCCAGCATTTATCTTGTCTTTGCAACACAACACAAAGCTAGATACGATTAACAGAAGACATCTGGGTCACAAAGAACAGTTTACCTTTCAAACATACCAATCGACAGGAAGTTAAATGCTCTGTTTTCAGTCAAAAGCCATGCCACTTATTGTCTTGTGCTTGTGTGTTTTTGGCTGTTTACCTCCTTTCTTGTCGTCTTTAGAGCTCTTGATCTTGCTGAGCTTCATGGCTGAGAAAACTCCCTTCCCCGCTCTGGTAGAGAAGAAAGACAGCTGATTTGTGGAAGGCGAACTGATATCATGGAATAGGACATGTGTCTGATTAATTGCTGATCCTTTCTCAGATCAGTCAGCTTCATACTTGTGTCAGTACGTTCGGTTTCCAGCTCTCAGAAGATAAGACGCTGCTGGAGAAAACCCCGCTGTCGAACTCATGGACTTAATCAAAATGCAACCCAACACCATAACATCCATATGGACCGCTGTGTACCCCAGCTAGACATTTAATTCCAGTTGATTTAATCCCCCCCCCCCCGCATCACCACCAATTCTGGAGACCCTCAATCACAAAACAAGAGTATCCAGTTTCTTCACATTGATATTATCTGGATCACATATCACTACAACAACAAAGAGCTGGTGATGTCAGCAGCGGGACGACAAATGAGCAGCCTTAATAATTAAAAATGAGTGTGACCGTCCAATTTGCTGCGGATATAGATACATGTCAGGAAATTAATGAATAGGAGGTTTTCCTTTTGTTTACTGAAGCATTCAGAGTGTATCAGTGTTCAGTTTCTGCTTTGATCTTTCCCCCGGGCAACCTTCAACCTCATTTCATGGAATATAAAAAACTGGATGTTTTTATAGAAATGTCTACACATCTCATTTGATGGGTGCTGGGGTGAATGCCAAGGGCACTTTTAAAAGCAAAAGCACTACACCTCTTGAACGGGAATAAAAGTCAAGAGAGACTCAAGAGCTGCTCATCCAAGTTAAAAAGCTTTTTGAAGTCAAATCAAATCAAGGCCAAGGCCATTCACACTAAAGGAAAGACTCCTTGGATTCTCATCCATCTCCACCTTGTCCATAGTCATTTAACTTGTTAATTGCTTTAGTTAACTATCAGTGCCTTCATGAAAAATCCTTGAGAACATCCACAAATAATCAATATAATCTTTTCATTTCCTTGCTCATTCATTGATTGGGAAAAGAGCAGAAAATGATTCTGCAACGATTTTGAAACATGATACTCAGTCAATAAGTAATTTTTTACTATGAAAGCTGCTGGTACAAGCTCGTAATTTTAAGTTCATTTAAAAGTTTTGAACCTTAGACCGAACAAAGACTGTTAAAGTGCCAGGCGTTGGGATACCGTGATTGATAACTGTCTCCTATTTCTGTACGCGTTACAAAACTATAAATCCCCAAATGAATCCGGAGATTAAAGATGTAAATGATAAGCACTTAAATCCCTTGAATCTTGTCATTCTTATCTCTAAAATGCTAAAATGCTATTTGTGGAAAAAGATCTTTTTCATACATACCACATGAAACACACCTCTGGTCCAACCCAATTCAAATGGAAGGTCAGATCACTATAAATCCTCCCCAACAAGAATGTGGAATTCCTCCTATTTTGAACTATATTCCCATAGCTGTCAAGTATAAGCACTCCAGACAGATAACAGGTGGAGAGATTAGCAGGTGATGCCAGGCTGAGGGAGGGGAGAAAGGAGGAGGAGGAGGAGGAGGTACATGCACATAAACAAAGAGGAGGAGGAAGAGGAGATGGAGAGGGTTGGGCTCCACACAAGACCAAAGAAAATGAAGAGTCCACACAGTCCCCACTTCACATCAAGATGGCAAACCTTACGCGATACTGATATTTGTTTATTCTACAGACAAGAAAATGCATTCATAGAGACTGAATTGCCCTTTAAACCCAATCAACTGGGAACAAATGCTTGACGTGTCACCTTCATGTTTAAGTCTGGAGCTGTACCATTGTTACAGAGTGAATCCTCTGCACCAGAACGAGGATTTTAAACCAAAGAAGAGAAGAGAGCCGCAGGAAAAACTGCAGCAAATAAACAAATTGCACAATCAAACATTTCACTTACGCTTCGTTTGCTCTCTCCATTCTCTTTTCCCTCTTATTGCTGTGCAGAGTTGGAGGGTGAACACAAGGACAGACAAATAAACAACATTTCTGCGGAAGGCCACTGTCTGAGTTTAAAATGACTGACAAGCCGTCCCTCTATGCTGACTTAATGATGAAATATAACCTTCAGAGACGTCTGTGAGAACTCTTTAGCAGTTTGTAGGCAAACGTGACGAAATGTGAGACTTATAAAAAGTAAAGATAAAGGGAAACACTGAGAGGTTCAGAGTTGAAAGAAAGTATTGTATACATATTAGTTTCTTCCTTGGCCTTTGTTCTGACAAAAAGCAATATCCATCAATTAATATTACATGAAAGCATGCATAAACGGCCTCATTACTTGTGTAAAATGCAGCAAAGATGAATTATCTGACTGAAAATTATTCCCAGGGTTATACTCTTGGCTGCTTCTATCACCGACATAAAACAGGGGTTTCAACGAGCGCATAAAATATTTTCTTTACAGCAGTTATGAATTCACCTTTAATGTGCATGTTAAGCAGCGGGAGGAGTAGTTTACGAACGAGTGGACTGCAGTCGACTCCGGAGACGAAGTCAAGATGATCATGTCTGTATGTATGAAGCAGTATTGGATTTACACCTAATGTAACACTCTTAACTGTAAAAAGTGGGGCTGATGGGCTAATGTCATAACATATACTTTTACTCAGTGGTGGAATGTAACTAAGTACTTTTACTCAAGTAATGTACTTAAAACTTGAAACTTCTACTTCACTCCATCTCAGAGTCAAATCAGGGTTAGGGTTAGCTTTAGTTACTTTTCACAGTTTTTTCATCTCCTTCCTGTCCCGTGAAAACCACGATTCTCGAAATGTGTTGATTTTGAATATTTGTGATAAACTGTTTCTTCATCAGTTGAGAAAATTCACCTTCATAAACTCTTTTAAAATCCCTCTTGGATTAGATGCAAAATGCATCGTCGCGGAGTTGAAAACAGGTCTGTTTCTCTGAGGTTTCTTGCTATAATAGAAAATGTAACTAATTTTCACTTCTTCCTTGTTTGCTACTACTTCCTTCAACACTTTTCTAACTCTTGATTATAATTTCATCTTACTACTTTGTATTTTAAGATGTTAGTAAACATCTTCCCCGTTCTGACATTAAAGGTTTGCTTGTATTTGTCCACTTGCGTGCGCTTTAAGTGCAAACGAATTCCCCCACTGTAATAACCCACATTCAAATATACAAAAAAATGAATAAAGGGAAGAAGGAAAAAATAGCGGCAGCAAGCAATAAATTCATAGATATACACTGTGCAGTCTGCCCCGGGGTCTCTGCTGAATACCATTCAGTGAGATACGCTACACACCCCTGGACTCGAGGCACAAACTGCATCTCGGTGTTTCTATCTCTTGGATGTGAGTCAGGAAAGCTGGAGATAAAAACTCTCAGTAAACCAGCATCCCGTGTCCTGAAACACCCCACAGTCAAGTAGTGTTTTTTTTCCCAGCCTTTCACTGTGACTGTAGTGTGACTTCTACTTTGATTTGACTAAAACGTCCACAACGAAACATGAATATTATTTGTTGCAGTGATACTGACGTTTCCTCTCAAGTGTGAACGCTTTGTTTTCCTAACAAAAGGTTAATTGATTTCGTCACTGACACTCCTTTCCTGCGGTCTTGCCAGTGTTTGCACATACCTTTATCCTTATTAGTGTTGCATACTTAGAATTGACGTAGTTAGAAGCCTTTTCAAGTTTAATGACCTGTGTGTGTGCGCGCGCATTTATCTTTAGAATGAAAACACTTCATAAACCCAGGAAGCAAGAAAAAAAGGAGCAAGAGGATCAACATTACACAACAACCCATTTTCTCTCTTAAATTCCTTTACCCTTTAAATTTTAATCCTGTAACCCTAAATAGCACTCTTGCATATTTTACCGCGTTATTGCATCAACTGCGATGGAAATGAAAACCCTGGACAAAACACTTTGAGAGTGCTTCGAAGGCTGAGACAAAAGGTCCCATCACTGCTCCTACAGACGTTTTCTTTTATGTAATCATGATTGTTATTATCTGTAATGAGAAGGTCAGCTCCTCTAATTCCTATCAATAGCAATGCACAGCTTCTACGAGGCCATCACAGTGCTGACGCTGAGGCTGGGATTTACCCCAAGAGGCATGTCTTCATGTCATCACCGTCTGCTCCGCTACCAGGGCTTGAAACAGAGAGACAAAAAAAAAGTAAAATTCACACACTCTGGTATCACGCCACGGGGGAAAGCAGCACCGCAATACACAGCAAACATCAGACAGACACAAAGCAATCCCTTGAGAGAATACAGCTGCACAAGAAGGAACAAAGAATGTCAAAACTGAAAAGGCAATCTGCTTCAATCCGGCGTCTGTGTCTGCAGAAGGAAGCAGGAGAACAGCGCAAAAGAAAAAGAACCTTCTTGAAATCATTTAAATCCATAATGAAAAAAAAAAAAAATCACATTTTTATTTGACTGTATCTTAAAGAAATCTTGCATAATTTCTCTTTAACGTGCTTATCTCTACAGACCCGGAATGGTTTCTGTAAAGTCTTATCTGTGGTTGTGGTGTGTCAGCAATGTCTTGGTTCACTGATCTTAAGATTTTTCATTTGCTGACAAGGACTTACTGCAAACAGGCTGACAGCTGGAAACATTGTACAGTAAATGTGTTTTACAAAGTGTTTCATTTCTACAGTAACAGCTGAGCGGTAAAGTTTTATGCCATCTATGTCAGTGTTTGAACCGTCTCTGTCCGCATCCTATACACATACTATCCTATACACACACTCGTGTGAGCATGAAATGTATATTTGCAATGTCCTGTGTTCTGTGCTGTACTACACTTTAAATGAAGTGTTTCTGTAGGAAAAAAAAATATTCTGTTGTGAATATTTCAACAGGGTAGAGTGCTGCAGTCTGCTGTCCAGACCCACTGACCAATCACATAAAAAAAACATAAACGCCTGGTGGTATGATGATCTTCAACGTGAGGCCTGAACTGGCTTCGTAGACAAAAGTGTATGATAAAATATGATAAATCATGATTTGTTTGTGTAAATGATCCTCTCAACAAAGGCTTTACCCATGTCGGACTGTCTCCTGTGAATGCAGATGTGATGTTATGCAAATGGAGATGCATATTGAAATGGTCAGAATAAACACAATAACTATTTAAAAGTCATTTGTTTCAGGATCGTAATGCAGATTCATTCATGAACTGTTTCCACGGAGAAAAATGCCCCCTCTGTTAACCATTTGCATACGTGTAAAACATGATCACAGTCCAAGGTTCGACATCATTTCATCTCATCGTTTCATCTTCTACTTTATTTGATGTCCTGCAGATCAAATAACAAGCAGAGCCTTAAATCCTTTCTCTTCATGTCCAGCCTATGCATGTGGTTGTCTGCATGCACTATTCAGCAGATCTGCTTCACTGGCAGTAAAATGATGCAGGAGGTGATTTATTTATTAGGAATAACAAAACCCCTGCAAAGCCGGCTTATTGTGGTGTCGCAGATAGCACAAACTGCTTTATGGGTGCAGCTATAAATCATCCTGCAGACCCAGAGGAGAGAAGGTACAGTCCGACAGATAGAGGAGGGAGGGAGGAGAAGTGGAGGCAGAGGGACGGTCAACTTTGGATCCAATTATATTCAATTATGGGGAAAGCGAGGAACCAATAAGCCTTAACAAGCCACCTACACTTCATTTCTGGTTCTGCTGCACAGTTATAATGAAATTCCGTGCCCACTGCCGCCTACCAGTGGGCACAGGGATGCTGCTTTAGGGATGCTGCTTACAAAGCTGACCTTTTGGCCAGGTGATATGACAGAGAGAGACAGAGCCCTGCAGCGACATATTTGTTCTTCCAATCCATCTGCGAATCATGTGTAAAGTCGGTTCTTGTATAATTTATGAGAGAAGTTTGTGTTTGCAATTCTGTTTCTTAAGTTCCTGAGAGATAAAAAATACATAGCATTTTCACAAAGTTTTTAGATGAAAGTCTCAGAAAAACCTGTGGGATTTGAAGGCAATCCTCCGCAAGTTTGATGTTTTTTGGAAAGGGACTTACAGCTCTGGAAAAGAAAACATAAGATATCACTTTACTATCAAAGTAAAGTAACAAGCATTTTTGTTTATCCTAGAATTTGATAGATGATGATAATAGAAGATGTAATTTATTGGGTCGAAATGACAAAGCAGATGGGCACTCAGAGAGCACAGATCTCCATTCTAAATTCTAAGTCATCCTTGCTCTCCATTGTTAAAAAATGAAGTGTAGCCTCCAATTCCAGCTTCTGCCCTGTCTTAATGGATCTGCTCCAAAATTTAAGGGGTTCATCCTGAGTCCATGTCCTATCCTTCCACCAGGTTTTTGCATAATCCCGCTGGCAGACAGACAAAAGGGATTGATCACATAACCTCTTTGGTGGGGGTAAAATGAAGTTTGAAAACATCAGTTTATGTGACTATTGTCCTTTTCCTCTGTCTTCAGTGGTGCCCAGTAGCATCAGACATACTGGGATGGCTCTGTGTGTCTGTCATTCGAGCTGGACATGAGAACATGCCGCATGCTGTTTTCAGGACGGCAAAGCTAATGCAGAGCAAAAGATGAACCTGTGAAAGTCACAGGTAACAAAGATTAGTCATTCAGTGTCCACTGCCAGCCAGTTCAGACGCATCCACTTTTTGAATCCAGCTGAACTCACTATAAAGCTGTTTGTGTTTATATGTTTTTCTGTTTCTGGTATCAGACAGCTGAATGAGTATGAAATAGTCTTTAAATGAACACAGCATGTTAGCAGCCATAATAAAAATATAAAAAAATGTCGACTACCTCCCAGTGATTATCGAATAATATTTTTGCTGAAATGCCCGTCCTTAAATAAAATCAATATTTGGTGGAATAACCCTGATTTTCAATCGAGCGCCTTGGCATGCTGTCCATCAGTCTTTCACATTGCTGTTGGCTGTTTTATGCCACTCCTGGCACAAAAAATGCAGCAGCTTGTCTTTATCAGATGGCTCGTGAACATCCATCTTCCTCTTGATCACATTCCAGAGGTTTTCAATGGGGTTCAGGTCTAAAATTTGGAGCAGTCTCATCATGTTCTCCAGAGCTGTATATCCCTCCCGAGCATTATTAAGTTCGACAAGTGGAATACAATTACTATGGTAATGTTACTACAAAATACTACATTTGCATACAACACAGAACAAGGTAAAGCAGACACATAAAATCACACCAAAATGTGGGAAAATGTAAAACAGAAGCAAACAGCAAGCAACAAGCAATATACCTGGAGGCTAAACTATTTATGACATTTTCTTCCTCTTTATCCTTCTCCTCCCTAGAAGAACCAGACAGTCATTCCAGGTTATCATTTCCCGTACATTCACTTTATTACCAGAATAAGGACAATAAACACTGGCCATAGTGCATCACAATTCACGACAGAATGAAACATCTTTGGAAAGTTTCAACCTGAAAACCTCTCAACCAGAGAAAAACTGAGCTGCTGGTAATTCAGAATATAAAAGGTCTGGATGAGAAGTGGCAAGGCTATTAAAATCTTTCCACAAGCCCATCAGTCTGGCCAGCACCGGTGTGAGGAGGATTAGAGCTCCATGTGCTGTTGAGGCTCAGGTTTATTGGTATTTTCTGAGCAACCCATTCACTTGTTTTCCAGGACAAAGCCCTAAGGCAGCTTTTTCCCCAGTTTGACTGACACCGCTACCACGGCAACTAGATGGCAAGTGGCCTCATCAACCACAAGGACACAGGCTTTTCACTTGCATGAAGGTGAAAAAATGTAAATGAATGTAGTAGCGATGCAACATAAATAATAATTTGACCCATGGCTGAATATAACCCATGGCTTGCTGAGTTTGATGAGCCATGGATATAAAGACAGACATAGTGACAGGTCTTCAAAAGTGAAGCAAAAGCATCTTGATCTCCCCCTGGTGGCTAGCTGCGGTATAGCTCATAAATCCCACCCCCTACATGTTATTCAGTTGGACTTTGGCCAAACTGAAAACTCAAACTAGACATCCAGTAAATCTTTCCCGAAGGTAACTTCAGACTCTTTAGGTAGATTTCATCAGGCAGATTTGCGCTCACATGATAATCTTTCTGATCAATTTGTTTTTAATTAAGTTTAATGAAGTTATTTAAACTTGTTTATATAAAAACGGGCAGCCAACAGCCATAATGACCAATCGCAGTCCCGAAGCCGTCAGACATGCAGTTGAGAACCAATCAGGTGGCGGGCGGCGGGTCGGACCCACGTCTCGACCGCACAGACTCTGACTCCAAAGCTGTTTCTCAAAGTCAAGGTTCTTTCCGCAGTAGTCGCTTTCCTTCCAAGTCAGGTCCTTCATAGGCCAGACGGAGTCCTTCCTACCGATCAATACACCCATGAATGGAGCAGTTTACGAGTGTGCAAGTCACCAAAAAGGTCCTGCCCTCAATTCCAGGGTTCAGTAAGGCAGATATGTGACGCAGTGATAAATGGGCGAAAGTTAAAACACAAATGAAGGTGGTAATAACAAGCCAGCTACGCCTATTTAGTCACACATGTCAGTAGGACAGTAGTATTTAGTAGTCTACTGATAAATACATTTACATGGGCAATAATAAAGGTGAAGCAGCATACAACAGACAACAACCTCAGCTTAGATTTGCCCCCAATTTAGACATTTTTAAATCCAGGTTAAAAATATTATCTTATGCACTGCAAGTCTTAAATATATGTTATGTATAATTTATTGCCATGTAATTCTGGAGCACTGTAACTTTTATAAATCATTTTAATAATTCTTTATTAATATTGTCTTTTATTATGGTTTCATGTACTCTATATTTTCTCAATATTTCTTTTATTACCTAAGCACTTTGTTTTTGTTTTACTCTGGATGTTCCGTTTACACACTGAATTGTGCTATTTATGTGCTATATATTGTAAATAAACTTGTCTAATGAGCTTGCCTATATTTAAATAGATTGACTCTTTTTTCGTTCAGCTTCATTTTTAAAAGACTCGTGCACAGGGTGGGTGTTAGAGCAGCTCTGAGGATGCTTGAAAATTCTCTGTAGGAATGACTCAGTCCCTGGTAGGATCCTGGACACTGGAGCAGTCCTTCGAAATTGCCTTATGCAAATGAAGCCTTGACGGGTCCTGCCTGGAGTTTGAGAAACAGCCCAAACTGCATCACACAAGCAACATGGCAGCTCCCATGACTGCTGCACTTTGGCTTCATTTTTACACGGCAGGAGGAAACGGCCCCACAGCGTCCATCTTTATATAGAGCCTAAGCTTTCACCCCGCCTTTACTGGACCCTTTTTTCGTTTTTAACTCACAGCTGCACTTTCATTTTTTCTTTTGTCGACCAAATCCGAGTACTGTATCTGTTATATAAGACGCGTGGGATGCTGTAAAACTTACATTAGTCAACCTCCCTTGTTTGCCTCGGGATGCCTCAGGTCTCGCAACAGCAGACGCTGAACATTTTTAATTTTTTGGTTTAAGACAGTGCAGCTAAAACATTCAGTGTCAACAAACAAAAAACAAACAAAAAAAACGTACATAGAGGCAGTGGGCCAATTTTTCACACACTGATACAAAATGCAGTATAATGATGGATTTAGGGCTCTGGCTGTGCAGATAAGGAAATCGATTCCACCCACAGATTGTTTCACATAAAATTCAGCAAACACAGAAGAAGACCAAGTTCTAGTACAAACAGCCGACTGTGGGGCAGAAGGTCCGACAGCATTTTATACTCAACCTAAAATAACCCAGACTCAACCTCAGTTTAATAACTCTGCTTTTCTTTATTAAATTGTCATATTCAATGCATTCTGCTTCTTCTTTTTAATTTAGATTCAAAAGCCGGGAAAGTTCACGAAGCTTAGATTTTTCGATTTCAAACATCAAATATGCAAAGTAAGTTTTATATTAAATGTAAGGTGTTTTCTGGTTAACTTAATACCAGCAGCTCTACTTAGCATGTCATTTTACACAAGCAATGGCTACATTTACGCCATACACAAAGAGGTAATGTAGTTCTGAAATTCTCATTAGTTGTCATTTTAATTTGGTCTTTCTGTTTGGTTTTTGATTTCAGTTTAAATCTGGTACAAACCACAGGAGTTTTAAAATCAGCCGGTTTTGGTTACATAACACACATGAGAATCTTCACAGATAATCTTCTCTCTCATCTCAAACGTGTACACACTGAAAGACCAGAAAATAACAGCACGCCACACATTACCTTATTAAGATTATGGTACCCAGGGGAGCAAAGCAATACCTAATGTGATCTCACAGCACGAGATCTCAAACTTGCAGTAATGATTGATTGAGTAATGATTACAGTGAAAAAAAAAAGCAGAAGACTGAGTGAGTCTAAATGAGGGAATAGAGAGACACTGTTCTGTTGCGTCCCTGTTTGGAAAATACTGACGTCCTAAATGTCAAACGCCCTGATTATTTTTTGTAAGCAGTTCGGAAGAAATGAGATTCAATTTTTAAACGCCTCACATTTACCAGATTATCCGGTAGAATCTGCATCAAACAGCATCAAACCCGATTGTCAGGAAGAACAAATTAGGCCCAAAATCATTTTAGTTTAGTTTAGTTTTCAGGAATTTGCAAGCTTTTATGAGGAAAGTCTTGATTCATAGAAGCGGAAAAGGTAGAATGAAAGAAACATGACATCAATACAAAACCACTGTTAAAGGTCTGATATAGTCATATTGTGCAAAACCATTTTATTCTCGTACCCACACGGTTCAAACTGAAGGGGAAACAAAAACAAAGCACATCACAGATCATTAATTTGAACAAGAACCTGCTTTTGACTCTGCTTTGCTGCGTTTCGGTGTCATGTCGTTATGGCCTTTATTGACTCTTGCCCATCGTCATTAAACAGGGCTCCAGTGTGCTCCCCTCTATAATAGCAACAGATGTTTCTTCAGCTGGGCAGTTTCAGTGTGTAAATGCAGAATCCATCTGTCAACCTCATCACATTCAGGAGGCTCCTGCACCCTTGTGCGCCCCCGCAGCGCTATTATGTTTAATGATCTCCCAAAAATTCAGTATATAAATATAACTCCTCATCTTGTTTGCTTTTGTGACCTAAACTTACTGGCTGTTTCATTGCAGATAATATAACCCATGTATTACTGAGATATAAAATACTTTTTATGTTCGACTCACTTTCTGAAGGTTGGTATGGATCCCTGTAAAGATCGTCCAGGTGACGTCCCTGATCCGTGGCTTTGTCCTGACAGTAAGCTGTCTGTCTCAAAGGCAAAGAACCCGTCACGGTCGTCGGGAACATCCAGGAACTCGCCGTCGCTCCACACGCCCACCGTGCCGTCCATCGGTTGGTATCTGATCTCTATGGTAACGCTGGTCTGAAAACAGAGTGAAAGCATCAGAAACATCTGAAGGGTGTCTCACTTTATAAAAATGTAGAATGTAAAACAGTTTTTATGATGTTATTTTTTACAATAATTGATAGTGTCGAGTTACATGAGCAGATTTTATTCTCTGTTCTCTGCTCTTTCTGCCCATTGTCATTAAACTTTTACAGTTTCTATGATCCAAACAGCTGCAAAGAATTGAATTAAATGGGAGGGTTATTTGTATTTTACTACAGATGACAAAATACATTAAATGTAATCTGTAACCTATTCTGTTAGATTACTCAAAGAGAGTAATGTGCTTTAAATATTTTTGATTACTTCACCATTGTTTTACATTATTATTACAGTAACAGTGTGAATGAATGTTGCAGTCACAGAGTATAAAGCAGACTGAACCCAGGAGTCACTCTGAATGTATATTACCACTTGCTGCAGAAGACCCAATTTTCCCCTTGACCTTTTATTTTCCACAGCAACAAGATGGAGTGAAAACCAGTAAACAAACAAAACTATGTGAACTTACAGTTACATGGTCGAACATTTTGTTTTCCCTCAGTTTTACTGTAGTCCTCATCAAATAAAAACGCAGTTCTGGCCGTTTCTGTTTTTCCATGACATGAAATGGTCGAAAAAGATGTAACAATATAAATACACTGTTCAATCAAACATGCGACTTGATTGCCCATTGAAACTCCATCCTCTGGTGTCACGTGTAGACAGGACTACATTGTGTGCATAGCCTACTATGCTGCAGAGCCACTGCGACGCCACCCATTTCTTTTTGGACTATTGTTTTGAAGGCAAGAGTTTGTATTTTGGTCGCCGCCATATTGGCTCTCACTGAAGCAACCCCAGATCATAACACTGCCCTCCGCAGGCTCGCGTCGTAGGCACTAGGCATGATGGGTAATCACTTCATCCTCCTGTCTTCTCACCCTGATGCACCCATCACTCTGGAACAGGGTCAGTCTGGACTCCTCAGACCACATGGCCTTTTTCTAATGCTCCAGAGTCCAATCTTTGTGCTCCCTAGAAAATTGATGGTTGTTTAACAAATGAGAAGCTACTCACTGCATCAGTTAAGGTTAAGTAACGTGTTGCCAGATGAAACATATTAAACTGCAGTAATTATCCAGTGGAAGACTCTTAGTTATTTGCTTAGTTAAATCCAGGTGGTTTTTTTTTTGGCAAGGCTGTGTATGTACGTATTTATTTTCTAGTATTGTTATAGTAGAAACTATAGTGTAGAAGCAGTAATGTGGCTGATCGAACTCAAGCTCAACCAAACCTGCACTGAAACAGCTAAGTGAAATTCCAAACTCTTGGTGACTGTATAACAGCACATTTAATTGTGTTTAGAAAAAGCTCTCAGCGTAGCCAACAAACTTTAACATTACTATAAATCATCCCTCCTTCCAGGTCGTTGCCGGGGGAATTTAGAGTGACAGTACATTTTATTTTAATCCAGGTCACAAACATGGCTGACAACGTAGTTTGTCTTTAGTGTCTTCTGGGCAGTCGCGCTTGGACAAATATGATCCCCCTGACGATGACCTGATCTTTATTACGGAGCGGCCAATTTATTGTTGTGACAAAGATGGATGAGTAGAGAATATACACTGAGCTCTCATCCCTGCTCTCCCTACATCTCTCTCTCATTCTTATATCCCCTAACTGCGGTCCGTGAGGAGTTAGATTTGTTACTATGGCAACGACACCAGTGCAGAGTTGTAAGTAAAAGTGTTGCTCTCTGGTTTTGTTTCACCGGTTTCCCCCGCTACAGGCATGTGCTGTACTGAAATCCTCTTAATTTGTGCGTGTGCTTTGATGAACGTTCATGAGAAGCGTCGATGCGTTCGTGTGTGCATGCGTTGAAGTGCGTAAAGCCCTAAAGCACTCCTGTGGTGTGTGTCATCATCTCAGAAACATCACATCAGCAACCCCTGCTACAGTAACACACCGTGCACCTTGGGGTGCTGTAAAAGCCTCATATTAGTTCGTCTACACGTCCCACTGTGCTGCTCTCATTTGCACATTCAAATTCACTCTTACATTATAAATTCACTATTATCCTCACACTCACCACAGAGCTGAGGTCTGTTCCAAACACAATTTACAATCAACAGAGAATATCTGGTGTAATGTTAATGGTGTGCGTCTTAATGTGCTGATGTTGCAGAAGCTGCTGTATTTCCATCAGATCCTTCTTGGTGTGTGGGTCGTAAAGGCCAGTGCATTTATAGACCTGATGATGGCTGTTACTTCCCCCACTGTCACATCCGTAGGAGCGCTGGATGATTGATTTCTTCAGCCACGTGCTTGTGAAAATGTATTTCAATGGCTGATAAGATTCATATTCATTCTGCAGTATGGTAAGGGATGACTTTTGACAACAATAAATTCTTTGAAAAATGCTTTTATAAACTGCATTTTGGACTCCAGTTTTCTGTATTCAAATCCTTTTTAAGAAGCTTTGAGAAATCCTCTTACTTCACTCTATGACTGTAAAAATATTTTGCATCCGCTGTCCCAGGTGTTTCTTGAAGATATAGAGCTCTGGGAAAAATGAAGAGACTACTGGTTTTACTATTCATAGGTATGTGTTTGAGTAAAATTAACTGTTTTGCTTATTCTAGAAAGCACTGATAACATTTCCCCCAAATTTGTCATTTATTTATGGGGCTCTGGTGCACGCACTGCCGGGGTGTAACCACTGAGTGACACCACCAGAACCAAGAAGAGACCAGCCGACACTGACACAAAGAGAGCCATCACCTTTATCAGACAGGGAGCAAGACCTATCTCAACAAAAAGCCCAATTTGCTACAGGTAGTCCTGGGAGATGAGAGTTTAGGTGGGAAGACAGCTACAGTTTCACACAACCCTCCGACCGGACATTGTTCTATGGTCAACTGAAGACCGGAAAAAAATACTAATAGAGTTGACAGTTCTGTGGGAGGATGGCTGAGACGAGGCCCACGAAAAAAAAAGCCCTTAAGTAGGTCCAGGACTGGAAAGACAGGGGTTGGCAGGCATGGCGTTTCCCCGCGGAGATTGGCTGCAGAGGCTTCCTAGCCAGGTCAGCATGGGAGATGCTGACAGCACTGGGCTTGGATGAAAGGGGGAAAAAGCAAGCTGCTCGTAGGAGAGAGGAGGGAAGCTGGAAGCCAGGAGAAGGTGGGCAAGTGACTTGGCAACCGCTGCCGGCCCACCAACCAGAGAGTGTGGTGGTGAAGGGTCGAAACCAGAAATCAGTATTTGGTGGAATAACCCTGATTTTCAAACACAGCTTTCATGCGTCTTGATGCTCTCCATCAGTCTTTCACATTGCTGGTGGCTGTTTTCGGTGGGGTTCTGGTCTGAACATTTTTAAGCGTCTCTGACTGATTGAATGACACAATACACGATGACATGAAACGTAAAAATATGAACATAAAATATAAGAAGGACTAAAATACCTTAAAACGAGACGTGTCTCCTTTGTTCATTGTAGTAATAACATCTGGTGGATTATTATGAAAAATAGTCTCAAACATATCAATAATGATGAAAAACTTAGATTGCTTGTGTGGAATTAAACGCACCAGATGTCATTACTACACCGAACAAATATGATGCATCTCTTTTTATTTGACTTTAATGCCGCTTCTTTGATTTGTGCTCTTACTTTAATATTTTTATGGAAAATAACCAGCAGCTAACAGTGGGCACGTGGCCCATTTGTGGCAGATTAACATAGAAACCTGGTAAAAACACCCCATTTGCCAATTTAGCATAAATAATGCAAGTAATTAATCAAGAGCTTGGTTTCAAAAACACCTCTGGTAGCAAGTATGTTTTTAGCTTTTGGGGCTACAAATGCTCACAGAAGGCAAGTTAGCAGCTTCTGCAGTGCTACGATAGGTTTCAGTTTCTCTCTCAGCTTCTCCATTTGTATGAAATCCGTAAATATAGGGCTGGTATTTACACAGTTCGTGATCATATCCTACAGCTACTCAGCTCTCAGTTGTACTGATCAGAGACAGAGCTGAGTTATGTCCAGAAAAGAGAACCTCAGATCCCACATTAATGCAGCCTTACCTTTATTGATGTGTTGTTATCATCAATAAGTGTGTCCGTCAGCTCTAGGTGTCCTTCTTCTGCCACCTTCTGAAGTACCATGCAGAAAGTCCCCACCAGTCTGCGGGAAAAACACAAATCAATAGAATCAGGATATCACGTGTGGTTTTGTCCTTTGCTGCTTTTCTGCTGCCCGTGTTTACATGAATGTGTGAGTGTTTCTGTCACTGACACATCCCCAACTTCTCTATTTTTGCAGCTGCATTGAAAAAACTCCACAACAGTGTTTTTTCTCCCCCCCATTCCATTGAATGCAATCCCTAGACCTTTATTAACTGAATGGTCAAGGTAATGGGTTTCCAGTTTTCACCTGTCTCTATAATAAGGTTTGTTCGACAGTTGACACATCCGTCCCCATTACGATTTTCTCAGCTATTGAAAGACAGATTGATGTGAAACTTGGTAGGCTGTTATAATTTAGATGCTGATGCTATCATATAATGGGCTACAAATTGGCATATTAACAGGTTTCGAAGCTGGTTTTCCATGTCGAGCGAATTGAGGCGAACTTTTGAAAAGTCGCAAAAAACCGTCACCAGGCATCCGGCTGTTTTTTTATTCACATTTTGCACAGAGCAGGAACACTGAGCAGAAACACAGACATTTTTTTAAAATTTGATCCTGCAAAATTTTTCTGCTTGGGAGAGGTGGAAAAGTTGTCATATCGATAAAAGGTAAAAGTGAATAAGAGCAATGGAAACGGATATAGTGAATGATTGCGTGCGTCTGCATGTGTGGAGCAATAAGGAAACAGATGCTTCAATTAATACAAGAGACACACACACCACATGCTATTAGATGGAGAACCACAATGCTTTTTTCCATTCAACAAAAGTAGCTGCTCTCCACCGCTCAGTCCCATTTGTCGCTGTTTGGAAGTGTCAGTAATGGAGTCATCAACTGACTGCTGTGCTGTGGGTGCTGAGGGATGTGCTGTGACAGACATGGAAAACGTGTCGTACTGCCATTGTCAACAGTTCACTGCCGCGTGTTGCTCCTCAAAGCGTTTAGTTAGCAGGTAAAAGAGACGCAGACACACTGTCAGTCATTTCTCACATGCTTCTTCGTGTGCTTCCTCACTGTCATAGCATATTGTCCATGAAACTATGAAGTGTGTGTTTTGCGGCATTGTACCAATTTGTACTATTTTCAATCACTTGAAGCTTCTATCAAACCCTCAAAGACAAGCTATGGCAGACAATGAATTAAAAGATTTTCTGCTTTTTGTTTTCTTGCAAACTCTCTTGAAACTTGCAAGAAAAAGAAAAAGCATCGCTCAGTACTCTCACTTCAGCCTGTACGGCGCATTTTGCATTTAGCGCCAAATTTTAGATTTTCATTTTAAGGCAAATTAGAGTAGATGATTTCTCCACCAAATTAATAACCTGCAGAATCAAACTGACATCCTAATCCAATGTAGGAAGGACAGATGAGAAGATAAAAGCGATTTCATTTCATTCGTAAAGTCCTTACTGATTTGATCGTTGTCCTTCGGTACAAGACCATCAGTCGTACAGTGAGGTTCATTTCTATATGGCCCAGCAATACTCCACAGACCATAACAGTGGTAAGAAACCCAGTACAGTCCCTATTGAGCAAGCCAATTAGAGCCGATGAATAATTCAAAGAGTTTCCCCCAAAACAGTTGTTGTTCCCAGAGCAATCAGTCACACAAAGAACATGCAGCAAAGCCCACACAGAGCCACAAGCATTTTTACCATAATGGGTTACCTGCACTATTTTTCACGCGTGCAAAACCTGTCTAAACTGAAGCGCAGCGGTTTAAATTTAGCATTCAGCGCAAATGTGAATAATATGATGCTGACACGAAATATATTCAAACAGAGCAAGGACGGAATCATTTGGACGAGCAGACACACAATCACCAGGCTGTGCACGAGTCCTCAGGGAGAGATAATATTAGAGGGGATGCAATCAATAGCTTCATCACTTGGCATGAGCGCATACACTCACGCACACGTTTGTTTCACTACTCCTGTGAGGACACTGACATAACGCGTTCCCTAGACTGAATGGTTGAGGTAATGGCTTACCTGTTTTCAGCTGTCTCTAGAATAAGGTTTGTTCGACAGTTACAATCATTAATTGTGATTAAAATCAATTTTCTCGGCCATTTCAAGACAGACTGATGTGAAACTTGGCAGGTTGTTATAATTGAGATGCTGATACTATCATATAATGGGCTGAAAATCGGCATATTAACAGGGTCGATCCCCAGCTGTTTGAGATTGGAAAAAAAAAAGAAGGTGTTTCTGCTTGGGAGAGGTGCAAAAGTTGTCGCAACGATAAAAGGCAAACGTGAATAAGAGCAAAGGAAACAGATTTAGTGAATGATTGCGTGCGTCTGCATGTGTGGAGCAATAAGGAAACAGATGCTTCAAATAATGCAAGAAACAGACATACCATATGCTATTAGATGGAGAACAACAATGAAATGCCAGCATGTATGAAGAGCTGCAGAAAGAAGTGTTGGATAAAGGCTTTGACAAACTGTGAAAGAGTTTGAAACAACGTTATACGATCCAGACCAGTGGTTTGGTTCGGTTCAGGAGGCAACAGCTGTCGGCTGCCTGAAAGTACACAGACCTTATGTCTATATCTGCTTCTCAATCAACAGCTCAGGTAGGTTTATGTTATTGTATGAATTACTACTTTTAACGGGCAAACTTTTAAACCATGTTGACGATGATGACACATGCATAAATTCGAGTTTTCTTTTGCCAAATTTCTGAAAATTTGTTTAAAACCTGCGATACATTTGGATGGAAACCAAGTCCAGATTTAAACCAGTATCTTTGTCAAGGGCACTGACAGGAGAATGACCTTTGTATGCATGGTTTAATGGAAAACCAGAGGACCCGGAAGAGAACATGCAAACTCCACACAGAAAGGCCCTGTTATATCCAAGAGCCTCACGGCTAGAAGGTTCTGGGTTCAATTCTAGGATCTTTGAAATCAAGTTCCCCAGCTATTTCTCAGATTGAGTTGCAACGTCCTAATTATTACACTGTAGTGCGAGATGTGTCCTCCTGCCTGTCACTAACTGTAGATCGCGAGTGACTGAGAGAACTGCATGAACAGACTACGCTGCAAGCGGAGTGGACGCATTCTCCTTTTTTTTCTATTTTTATTGAATTCACCGAACGTTTAGTGCTTAACCCTACCCCCCGAAACGAAGTCTTAACCCTCGGAGCCCTCAAATTTTGTTCCCCATTTTTTGTGCTGGTTTGACAAAAACCTTCTATCTCGGTAGGAGCCGCGATAAAAGAAAAATATTCACACACACACAGAGCAGAAATCCACAGGGACACGGCTAATGATGTAAACTGCCCAACACGACTATAAACCGAACAGATGAGTGAATGAGTACATTTGCTGACACACACGAACGCGCTGCACACAGACACACTCTGTATATTCTTATTGAATATATATCCAAAGAAAACCAACAATGGCAGAGGGTTTTTATCACTGAGTAAATAAACAGAGTGCACAGTTTATCACCGCAGCCTGCGTTTATTCTTTCCTCTTCCTAGTTTTATCTACCTCTTGCTTTATCTTCATCTCTATCCTCACCTATACTTTTTCGAGCCGGCGATGATGAATTCAATTTCCAGGAGGAAAGCGAGGCCACATTTGTCAGCAGAGCTTCAAAATGTAATAATGAGGTAAACTTAGACTTCCAGAACTTGACTTCACTTTGAATCCTGGTTATAGAATAAAAAAAAAAAAAAACGAACAAACGAAAAAAAGAAGAAGAAAAGATTACGCTCTTCCCTCAGGCACTGGCAGATGCTTTCTCTGTGAAGGTGCGTATCTGCCAGGCTCCCCACTGTATAACTCCACGCTCTGCTTTACAGGCCTGACGTGAGTCAAGAAGAAAGTCTGCAAGGATATAGTTAGTTTCACGCAAAAAAAAAAAAACTTTTTTCTTAGAGGATGAGTATAAACTTTGGCAATGAGAATATCAACCCACCAGTATATACTCCAGTGTTTCCTTCACCAGACAAACCTGATCAATATGGACTCCTTGGAGAAGCAAATGTTCTGTCATTTACTTTCAGCCATTGTAATGTGTGTACAAGTGCTGAATAATTGAATTGAGCAGGGCCTATCATGTTCTGCCTCACTTTTTAACACTTCAAAAGGTGGCATTCATTATTGATTGAAGTTCTGCAAACAATTTACTTTCATCTGCTCCATAATTCAGAACTCACATCCCTTTCCATTTGTATTACTTTTCTTTGAAAGCCTCAAGTTTCTTTAGCAAATCGAAGCATGACTATGAAAATTACAAATCTCCAGCTCAGGTGAACTTGAGAACAGGGGGGGGAGGGGGGCGCACAACTTCAAAATGTGAAATGTTTTTCCAAGTCGAACCGAGTTGCTCCGGAGGCTGCAATAATCCGCTACAGCTGCTCGTGCCTCAGAGGGAGAACAGTGTGAAATGGAAACGTTACAGACAGACAGGTGTGTGGAAATGATGGTAGAAGCTTCTGCCAAGCACTGCCCCCCATTGGCGGACACACTGGCATAAAGATCAGGCTTCAACAAACACATTGATCTTTTTGGTTAAAAATGTACCTGTATGAAAAAAAAAACAAACAAACTTGTTTTCCACACACAGACACAAACAAACATAGCGGACGTTTTAACCACAAATAATAGGGAAACTATTAAAGCTTGCTTTCGTTGTGAGTGTGGAGCGTTTCTCACTTAGTGGCAGTCGCTCTTGTTGCCGCAGGGAGGGCATTGTTCCAGCTTCACAATGCATGTAACACAGACAAACAAACAAACAAAGAATTATATGTAAACACCCCTATCTAATTGAAATGTCAGCTTGTGCAATATGGGTGATCCTACATTATGAGATACGGCATTGGAAATAATCCTTATTTGTTTTCTGTAGAAATTCAATATAACACTGCTTCAATTTGACCTTTTGAAATTCTGTTCTTGGAATATTCATTGTTTCCAGATTCCTTTTCAACATCAAATGTTCTTAATTCATGATACTTGTTATTGAGACAATTCATTTAAAAGCTTCTTTCTTTGTTACATTTGTAAAGCAGACATTTCATGTGTCTTCTGTCAGATTTTTGCCTCACATTTGCAAACAAGTCATGTGAATGCTGGCTTTTTACTTTTACTTTGGGTCCTACACTTCAATAATTATCTCCAAAGCTGTATGCATTACAATGCCAGCACAAAAAGACTTAAACACCTCAATGTTGTGTTCATTTTATTTACATTTAATTAAAGTAAATAAAATAAAATGAGTAAATAAGATAAAATGGTACGAAGGGAAGCATGATGCTGCCAAAAGGTTTAAAACAAGCTCAACAAAACTGTAAAATTCTGTTATAAAAGAAATTTAAGTGATGAAATTATACCTAGAAGGGCAGTCTTCTTTTTGTACCACAACGTTATTAAACCACAAACAAACCACAAATTATCAGTTATGTTTTCCTTGTTTTTCGTCAGTTTGTGCCACTTAGTTTAAGTGCTTGTTTCCAAACAAAGATATTAAAGATTATAGAAGCAAAGAGGACAAACTTTGGTGCATTTTTGAAAACGGCTTTCAGTCCAACAAGGCAAACGTGTATGTGTGTTTATTTCATGTTTATTCAACCAGGAAAGGACTCATTGAGATTAAAAAAACCTCAAGAGTCCAGAAGCACAGTTAACACACGTTTAGACCTTGGACACATACAGTAAACACATACAAACTAGGTTTTATTTCCTGTCAGTGTAAGTTGTTTGACAGCAGCAAAAAATGGTCTGTATTTGGATCCGGATTCTCGAATTTTTTTTAAAGGATTCGCCATCTCAGTTCGCACCTTAACTCCTTAACAAACAGAGCTAAGATGGTCAATCTCAGCAGGAATGTTGACCATGACCCGCCCTGGTCACCCATTAACTTTGGGTGTAAAAACTTCACAGGTCACAGGATGAAATTAGTTTAAACCCTTATACTGTCTATTATGCAGGCGTCGCTGTAGTGATTCAGACTCCGCGCTCATTTAATTTACATTTTATTGTGTGTTTATGAGTGTATGTTTTAGAAAACAGAATTCTATCTGATAAAAAATCTCATATGGAGAGAAACTGAGTCAGATATTGTGAACAGGTACCGGGCGTGGGTCAGCACCCGTTTCGAGTACAGTCTCAGTTCAGCGTGGTGGACGTGATCCAAGGGAGCGAGACGTCTGCGATCTGTGATGTTTAGGGAGGAATCCACGAGTTAACAAAGCTCAACTTTTCTGCAGCAATGTAGCCTTGAAAGCTGATGCAAACACTTCTAAGTGTCCCAGCTTGTGTTGATAGCTTACAAATAATCTGAATCAAATTAGAAAAGCGGCATTTGGAACAGACTGTTTCTTCTACACCTACTGGGGCAATATTTAGTTCACACATGAAATAACCAGGCAGGAATGTTTTGTGCTTTTGGCTAATCTAGTGGATTAAATACATAACAGAGGTGTTTCATCACGTGGATGAAAATAGTCCCTGACAAGAGAAATATTACCCTAAGGCAGTTCAGCTCATTGATTTAAAAAATACTCCATTATGGCCACATACAGAGACAGAAGGAAAGGAGAGGACAGATACTCAGATTGACAGGAGCAATCCTTTAGCTTATTGATCCTATAAAGGGAAATCTGTTCACTCTCCAATCATCTGAAGATGCAACATAAGGCACTGTGGGACAATAGTTTGAATAAACCATCACTGTAGGTCAGTAAAATACATCAGTTTAATACTCAAAAACGTGCTTATGCCTCTGGTGATATCCAAAATTAAAAAGGTACAAATCCACAGTGTTTACACCAATGCTCCTCCAGGCACAAGACAGTTAATATAAAATTAAACAGAGGGACAGGTTTATGTTTGTGAGCTCGTATTGTTAGACTTGGCCGTAAAATTGAGTCTCATAGTGTGCAACGCTGTGTATTATTTTCGAGCCAAATATTCTGTTTCTGGGCAACATCCCTATATCTTGTAGCAAAATGAAAACCCAGAGAGTCAGTGTAAAGATAAACACATACACAAGAAGGGAATAAAAGGAATAGCTCGAGGTTGATTTGATTTAGTGGTGAAATCAGAGGAAGAGGACACTAGAGGAAGATTCATCTAAGGGAACAAGAGCAACCATGTGACTCGTAAACAGTCTTATCTAGAGGAAAGTAGCTGCAACAAAATCAAAGGCCATTTTGAATAAAAAACCAAGAGGAAAACAGTAAGAATCTAAGCATCTCTCGAAGTGAAATTGCGTCTTTTAAAACAACAAAGAAAGAAGTTCAAAAGCACCACATGCTGTTTCAGAGCTCGTACACTGGCACACGGTTTTCCGGTTGATCAGTTTGTGTCACTGACTTTGTATGCAGCGCAGAACAGAACAAGCCTTTGTATTCAAGGCCGACTTTCAGGAGGCACCGCTCGCAGTCTGGCTCTAAGTCACTCACATCTAATTTAATAACAACCTGCGGATATGCAGAGGTGTCCCTCATTCAGCAAGCTGCATAACCAGCGCGTCATGCTGACACATCTCATTTTTGCACCTACTTATAATAAAGTTGTATACAGCAAAACATTTGACTTTATAATCAAAAGACACAATGGGCCTTTCATTTGAAGCTGTCTCGCTGCATTGCAAGAATTGCACAAGACTGCAAAAAAAAAAAAAGAAAAGTACATTGTTATATTTCGTCGACATATTCTTCTCTCCTAAGTCATCAGCAGTGGCGTCGGACACAAACACTGCAAAAGGAAAGGAATTTCAAGAAAGTATAAAAGCCTTGTTTCTGTGAAATTAGTCTTGTTTTTTTTTTTTCTAAACAGAAAAATCATTTTGCTGTTTTTCATTAGAAAAGTAATCTAATTTTAAGAAAACACTGTGTATGGGTAATATTGAGCTAGATGTAACCAGAAACCACAACTTATTTTCAGAGTGAGACCACTAGCACAACTTCTCAGTTTAAGAATATTAAGACTATCTTAACTGTGTTTTCACTTACATTTCAGCTTTTTTTTTTTTTAGGGAATCTCAATTCGTCCCCGTGTCCAGACTGAAAAAACACTAGTAACTGGACCTTTTGCTTCTGCTCAGATACAGCCAGTTGAGTCAGTATTATTATCTTTTAAATTACATTTCAAATGATAGTTTTATGTGAAAGTTTACTCAAGTTTATTGTGCTTACGACTTCTGAGCAATACAGTAAGGGTAAATAACAGGCTTTAGATATCTTTATTGTTGAGTTTGTGCTTCTCTATTCAGGATTTGTTTGAAGAGATATCCCTGTTTGTCTCTGAGGCCGGATCCGGTTTTACAACCCCCGTCTTTGCTCTGGTGCTCTGTAACTCACATACAGTATAATTCACAGAATATAAAAGCAGATCTCTGAGCCCATGGGGGAATACAGATGATAAAAACGGAGTCTATATGCCGCCACAGCTCAGGGACCATCATGCATCAATGCTTTTGTTTAGTGTTGTGGAAATGCGATCGTACTTGTGGCGGTGGGGTGTGACACGCTGGCCTTACAGTATGTTGCTGCCTACACTGATGAAGCAGATCAGTTACCCTGGCAAAGATGCAGCCTGTGGACATATGGAGCAGGTGTGGGAACAACACACGCTATGACTCATCTTGAATTATTTACCCACTTAACTGTTTGGCAGTGTTTATGTGTGTATTTATACGTGACGTTGTATACAAGAGTGTGCCCACGTTAGTCCGAGGCTGTATGCCTCAGTCTGCATATGGTGTTTACAGAAGCGAGTGGATGAAAAGCATCTCTGTGGGATCTGCTTTAAAAATAGTACCGAATCTTCTTTTTTCTTGCCCATTTTCTTTTATATTCTGGAACTGAATATCCTTGTACAGTAAACCGCTGCGTACTATGTTTTAACTGTCTCGGGTGCTGCCGTCGCCACAGAAGAAGAAAATTATCGCAGCCTTTTGAATCACAGTCCATAGTTTGGATCTTCATGGAAAAATGGAAAACGCACCCATGTGCTTTTATACATTTGAGGCAGGGCACTTCAGGACACGTTAGATTAACTATTTATACAGAATGATAAGTATTTGAGTTTGCTTGAGCAATTCTCTGGAACAGTCTGGCATTACATATATAGTCTCGGAGTTCAAAGCCTGAGAATCACGACGTTTGAATGCATCAACATATATGAATGAAGAAAAGCATTTTGCCGACGCAGGAGGAGGAGGAGGTTGGGTGGTTGGAGGAGATGATTTGTAGATCTGCTGTAGGCCGATGGGAGCGACGTGGTGAGCACAGAGCAGGCTGAGTGAATGAACGCTGGCTCAGTTGTAAAGTGAGCTAATTGGGATGGGACAGACTGAAGATGAGAACGGGTGGATAGAAAGGGGCTTGCTATTGACTCCGTGGCTGCCTGAAGCTCCATTATATGTTCACCATGAGGCTGAAAAGCTCTGACGGCAGGTGTGGTTAACCATCCAAACCACCTGGGATGATAAAACTCCAGAAGCAATTAACAACTCATTAAAGAAAACAGAGGACAGTAAAGCAGTAATACAACCACCATGCTTTAAAGTTTCCATCAAATACATTATATATATATAT
>JAPQRN010000017.1:20982423-21002297 GCA_037367275.1 Coranthus polyacanthus
TTCAACCTCAGGATTAAACATTTTCAATATAAAAGTAATAAAAGTCTTAAGTATGGCATCTGGTCAAAAACACATAGTGTTAAATTTGACATTTCAGTATATAATTCTATTACATGTCAGTGTTCTGAAGTGTCACAGTCAATATCAGTCAAAAATGACTGAAACAAAGAGGTGTTTTTGTATTATTTTGAATTGAGAAAACCAAACTAGATGTTTTGTGTCTGTCTTTGTCTGTCTGTGCGTGTGCATTGTCCAGAGCCACCAGAGCATGAGGCACGGGACATCAGTGTGAGGGTCATGTCTCCACAGTCAGTCCTCATCTCCTGGGTTGACCCTGCTGTTGAGATGGGAAAGGTTGAGCCCAGGGCTGCAGCATCCAGGTGAGAACGTGTTTCTTAACGTGTGTGAGGCTCTTAACAAACGGTGAAAGAAAAAGAGAGAATAAACCCAATTAGTGAGCGAAAGACAGAAAGTTACTCTCACCTTAGTGAGACTTTTCACAGTCACTGCGTGTCTTTTTTCTTAACTCAGATCATACACAGTGAGGTACAGGGAGAAGGGTGAGTCCGCACGGTGGGAGTACAAGGACAGCCCCCAAAGGAGACTGATGATCGACAGCCTGTCTGCTGACGGCATGTATGAGTTCTCTGTCAGAATCTCTCAGGGAGAAAATCATGGGAAGTGGAGCGTCTCTGTCTTTCAGAGGACCCCTGAGTCAGGTATGTGCTGACAAAGCCTGCTGAGAATTTCTTATAAGAATGTGATTTTGTCCCAGATCCCAGTATAGCTCATGTATGATGAATAGTAGTAGCTTTAGAGAACCAGAGACCACCCTGCAAAAGCAGCCATACTAGAAAGAAGCCAAATATTCTTAAATATAATCAAATTGTCTTGTATTAAGCGAAAAAATCTGCAAATAAGGCTATATTTCACTGAAAGGCCAAAGTGGACCAAACAACAAAAACTCAGTTATGTGAGGCAGACTTAATATTGTTAAAGTGAGAAGTCTGGAAGTGGTCTCACTCCTAAACTAAGGAAAACAATCTTGTTCTTCTGCCGGGATATTATCCAAACCTTTGGCTTGTTACTGGTTAAATCTAAATTGATATTAGCTGGAATATGTTATTGAGAAAAAGTTAGATATATTGATTTTAAATTACATTTATTTTATAGTGAAAGATATGCTTGACAAGATTGTTTTGGTTTTTAGAAAAAAATAAGACTAAGAAATAAGCATTTTTTTTAACTTTCCTCAACTTCCTTTTTTTTGGCAGTGTAAAACTTACACACTACATATAAATCAGATCAAAACAGATTAAAGAAACCTTCAGTGCAGAAAGAAAATGTCTAATGTAGCATGTTCTTACTGCTTTAATGTTTCAGTGCAGCTGAGGGCTGACTATGACTGACATAAGTAATTATGAGTTAGGTTTTTATTTCTTAACACCAGTGAAATCTTTTAACAATGCTTAATGAAAACTGGTGATATGTAATATAGAGAATCAGATTTTCCTGTAAAAATATTTTTTGCAGACTGGAATTCAGTCTTGCATAACCCTATCTGTGAGCTCTTTCCTTTTCTTCATACCACGCTGATCACATTCAGTGCCTATTACTCCCTGATATTTGATTCTAGTTTTGGCTGCAGTTCCGTCATGATTGCAGCTTTTATACTGTGTCATAGCAGCTCCTGAGCTGCGGTTCACTGGTATGTCTGCATTTACTGCCTGGCTCACAGCTCATATCTCCATCTGAACCTCCATAGAAGATCTCAAGGGGAGATTCCTGAAAATGTATGGCAGCAGTATTTTCCCTGGTTGAAGTCTCCTGGCACAAAAGTCCTCAATGTTTTTACATGCTCTAAGCAGCAATTTCCTCACTCTGTTCTCTCTTTTTGCCGCTTCTGGTTTCTTTCCTGCCACTCCTATTTTCACTCCTGCCTTTTGATTCACTGGAGCTTTCCTTTCTTGCTAGCACCATCTGGGCCGCCAGAAAACTTTGAGGTCAAGCCACTGCGAGGAAAAGGAACTGCCGTCATAGCAACATGGGATGAACCTGAAGAGCCAAATGGAAGGATAAGAGGTCAGATCAGGATGATTTAAGTCTTGAACCAACGCCTTGGTTTTGACAGTGAAATGATTTGTGTAATATTTTGTATAAATCTTACAGTATTAAATAACTCTCAGGTGGCAATCAGGCCAGTTGTGTGGATTTGCAAAATCCTAAGTACATTTGCGCATGTCTTTGCCTCTTACAGAGTATATTCTATCTTATGCTCCTGCTATGAAGCCATTTGGAATGAAAAGTGTGACATATCGTGGCAGCACCACCTCAGCCACAATAGATGGCCTCACACCTGGAGACCGGTATATTTTTAAGATCAGAGCCACCAACAGGAGGGGACAGGGACCACAGAGCAAGGCCTTCAGTGTGGCCATGCCAGGATGTAAGTACATGTGACTTTGTACGAATGGGCAGGGTGTCATTGTCAGCGTAAAGTGTATTTAAAAAGCACAGATAAAATAAAAACGTCCTGTTCAAAATGTCCCAAAATAATGCGCATACACACCATAGCTGTGAACGTAGATGAAGTGACAACTCAGCAGCTGTACCTCTCACTGATGCCCAGGGTCAGCAATGTTTAATTTAGGTACCCAAATTATTATTATCTACCAGGGTCGTGCCTGCTTCAGTATTGCAAAACTAAAGTCTTAAACAAATAATTCCTATTTGTTATATTATTATTAACCCACTTTCACCACGTCTCGCCCTCAGTGGCAGCTGGTGTTAATCAAGACTGGGTGGAGCAGAAAAAGACAACATCAACACAGCAGCAGCGAGTTGTAAATTAATCTGCAGAGCCAACCTTTTGATGTGTCAATCACTTGATATCCTCTGTCCGTTGACATACGCCATATGGTTTTATTCTTTGACAAAACTGCCTGCTGTTTTAGTGTTTTCAGTATTTGGTTTAAAGCTCATATATAAGCGGTCCAGTGTCAGAGTGAAATCCCTGCACAGCTACTGTCATTAACAGCAGTGTATGGATGTTTATTTTGTCAAACGACGTCACGTTATAGATTTTTATCACTATAGCACAGCAGCTTGAAAATGGCTTAGAAGTGGCTGCTGGTTAACAAGTAGTCTTTATATGCTGTAATTAAAATGCTATTTCATACTCATTCTGTTGTGTGACAACAGAAAGGGAAAAATAGCTTCATAGAAGTTTTATAGTGAATTCAGTTGCATTGTATGTTTGTATTTTTAATGTAATTTTTTTTGTCTCCTGCCAGCTAACAGAGGTGCCTCATCGTTCTCAAAAAACACAGACAGCCGCAGAACTCCCCAGACTCCTTCAAAACAAGATACTGACCATGAAGAATCCGAGCTACAGTCAACAGAGGCGCCAGCAGAGCCAACTACAACCACTCACCGACCTCCGTCGGCCCCCGTCAACAGGCGGGTGCGTCCGCTTTCCCAGACACGTTCGTATCACAGCATCTTCTCCTCAGTGAGGGGTTCAGTCAGGAATGGAGGTAGCAGAGGTTCATCCAGAGGAAGAGAACAAGAAAAGGAAGAGGAGGAGGAGGAGGAAAAGATACCCACTACACCACCTCCAGTAGAAGAAACAACAACCATGGAGGTTGTAATAGAATCGAAAGAGCCAGACAACAATGTTGCTCCTGAAGTTGATGATGAAGTGGAAAACAGGCCCCTGACAACTGAGACCCCAAGCCTCAAAGTTATGACTCCCTCCCCAACAAAACCTGCTAGTCGTCCCAATCCACCACCAAGAAGGCCTGTCAAGATCAGGGTTCATCAAAGATCAGGATCTAAGACTTCTTCCTCTTCTTCAGCCACTTCCTCCTCCTCTTCTTCTGATTCGTCCTCCTCTGCTTCCTCTAATCCATCCACTTCCTCCTCTTCTTCTTCTTCCGCTTCCTCCTCTTCCTCTAATCCGTCCACTTCCTCCTCTTCTTCTTCTGCTTCCTCTTCATTTTCTCTTCCATCTACTTCCTCTTCATCTGCTTCATCCTCACCCTCCACAAACCCATTGTCCTCCTCCTCACAAATTCAAGAGTCGGCAGCCAAGAGAATAGACTATACAGCTTCCACATACCCAGAGAGCAAAAACATATATGATGCACTGGGCACAACACATAACAAGCCCTCTACTCCAGTTTTAAAGGAGACACAGCGTGAGGAAGATGCCACACCTGTAGGTAGAGGTTCTGCTACAGCAGGGCGCACAGGTGGTTCTGGTTTTGGATCTAGATACGGTTATGGCCGGAGAAATCCTGGAATCTTGTTTAGAGGGAATTCAACCCGAAATGGATACAAACCTGGATCGTCCTCAGCTGTCACCTCCCATTCAAATGTCCCAAGCAGAAATCAGAACCATGCAACAGCAAACACACATAATTCAGCTACTACATCACAGTCTGCATTCCCAAGCAGGACTCAAAACCATGAAACATCAAATGTCTTCAACCCCACAACATCTAGGGCAACTTCAGCAGATGTTTCTAATAGCCATGTAACATCACATACGCATTTAGATAAATCACAGTCTGGGCCACAAAGCTCTGCAACTTCAAATACACACAGTTCAGGCACCAACCCTTCCACTTCACAAAGCAACTCACAACACCCATCTACTATAAACACATCCGGATCCTCTCAATCAACTTCACACAGAGGATCTCACAACCCTGTAAAATCACACAACACACAAAATTCACACAGTGCACACACATCCCCCGGGCAAGATACAGTATACGCAGGGGGAAATGATGACAGTAATTACAAAGACACAGATGCAGAAGACAGCAAAGATGAGTCTACTTCAAGCTCTCAGCCTGCCGAGGGGGAGAGGAGGGAGGAGATCAGTTCTGAAAAACCTGCTGTTCATTCTCGAACCAGAATCAGCTCATCACTTGTTGAAAGATATCCTTGGTTAGCCAGTCGTTACCCAGGCAGGTTTGGTTCAGGAACAAGAGTGTCATCTTCCAGACCGGATGGCAGGACCCCCTTTACCAGGACTTCATCTTCTATGGGAGCTGGTAGACCCATTTTAAGGGGGACACCCACTAGAGTCTCAGGGGCAACAGGTGCCATGGCAGTGTCCACGATACAGGAGACCAGTGAAGACTCCAAACCCCTCTCCACACGTGACTTGTTAAAAAATGGGGTGGGGTCGGAGTCAGTAAAGCCTCCTGTGACTAATCAAAATGTAGCATTTAGTGACAGTAGGAAACCAACTACCTCATCTTCTTCTTCTTCAAGCTCTGATTCTCATCATTCAAGTAGACACAGAGACTCAAGTGAGCCCATCCATAGAGGAACAGTTACTGACAATAATAAAAATGATAATAAGAATTATTTTGATGAGGCAAACGGTGGAAAAAAAGACCCCACAGAAGCCCAAAAGAATCCTACTTTAACGTCAGCTGACTCTCACAGAAGCACAGATGACAATGAAAGTGTGGATACAAGAGAAGCTTCATCTAGGACCAGGCCCGGTTCATCATCTGGAGTCACTCCAACACACCGTCGCCCTAATGGAGGGGTAAACGGGAGGGTGCGCTCTCCGTTACTGGCTAATAGGCAGTTTGGTGGATCTAGGTTTCCCATCAGACCTCAGCCAGCACAAAACTCAAGGCTGGATTCTTCAACATCTGAGTCCTCCTCACCTGATTCCTATTCTTCATCAAATGTGGCCAAGACAGTGTTGACGTCAGATCATGACACTGGCAGTGGCCCTGCTGTGACAAGGACAGGTGGATTAAATGGAGGCAACTCCCAGTCTACTTCATCATCTTCCTCATCTTCTCCATCATCATCTTTACCATCTTCTTCAACATCCAGAGACAGCATAAGAGGCCAAGGAGGTAGGTCTCGTTATCCCATCCTCAGAGGGAAACCCACCAATGGAGGAGGACTTAAGCCTTCTAATGGAAACGGTAAAGTCAATTTATGAAGTGCATTTGATAAAACACAAAAGTTGTGGCAGCTACTGCATTTTATACTCAGTGGCTTTGCTTCAATCGTTTAGGTAAAAATGGACGACCCAACCTGACAGCAACAAATGATAAAGATTCCTCTTCCTCTCATGGAACAAGCAAATCCAATGGTCAGAGGTTTATCACCGGGCCTGATGGAACCAAATGGGTAAATAACCAGAGTTGTGATCTTACATTTTGCAATATATAATTCCACTTGAGATAAGGAAGGTTATCGAGGTTTCGGCTGGTCCTTAAATAGTCTCAAATTCAATGTAAAACCAGGCCTCAAAATGTCTTAAATATGATTTTGGTTTTAAGAATTAATGGAATTCAGTGCTTGGTTGAAGCCTGTTGAAACAAGAAATTTGAAGCCTTTTGCACCTTATGCAAAAAAAGACTCAAATTAGTCTCTTTGAGTATAAATTCATCAGAGTTGCATGGAAAGTCAGAACATCACTATATTTTTGTATTCACATCAGCAGCATCACTAGAGTGTGGCTCCAGTGCAGTGGGACAGGAAATAGGTCTTAAATCACATTCACAATGGTCTTAAAAGGTCTAAACTTTGACTTGTTGTAACCTGCAGATCCCTGGACATATTAAAACATGAGATACTATTGCAAAAGTTAAGGAACAACAAAGATTTATTACAGCTTGTGTTTTATTCCCATCGGACCTACAGTATCTCAGTAATTAGTCCAAGAAACAAAATGTTATTACAACTGGTAGAATTGATGGCCAAGGAAATTAAAATATAACGTGATTTATGTTCAGACGTACCTGTTCCCATTCTAAAGGCTGACAGTAAAACAGTAATGAAAGGGAGTATGACTGCACTAAATCACACAGGCAACAGTGTTTATCCAAAAAAAGATCTATTAGGCTTTCTGTACAGTTTCAGCAAATCTATCTGTCTCTCCAGCTTGTAGATTTGGAGAGGGGGGTTCTTATGAACTCGGAAGGACAAATTCTCCAGGATTCCCAGGGCAAACCCAAGAGAGTGGTGCTTGGCGAAGATGGGCGAACTATTTTTGGTGATATGATTCAGTCACTCTTATTAATACAGATTTACTATAAACATGACAATATTTACTTGCATATGTTCTGGACTATTAAGTGGGTTTCCATCCAGCTGTTTTTAATTCATATTTTCAAATTGCACATTAATAAACCCGAGTGGAAATGCAGAATATTCTGAAAAACCTTGGGAGAGGCGGAAAATCTGGCGCATATAGATACAAGGTAAATACGATTAAGTGCAATGGAAACAGATTTATTGAATAACTGTAAATATCTGCATGTGTGGACCAATAAGGAGACAAAGAACATGCAAGAAACAGAGATTACATACTAGATTAATAACAGCAATGAAACAAAAAAATGTATGAAGAGCTAACTCTTAATATTGGATGGAAAGGCACTTTCTTTGCCAAACTCCTGAAAATGTTTTTAAAATTTACGACATATTTGGATGGAAACCTGCCTAATATTTTACATGTAAAGCAGTAAATGTAGAAAAGCATTAAATACTAATAAATACCTTCCATTGTATTTATTGTCTTGCTAAGTTTTCAATTCAACGGCATTTTTTGTAAGTAACAACCCTGCATTTGGAGACAAAAGCTTAGAGGTTCAGTTTGTAAGATCAGCACATGTTGGCGTGCTTACGTGAAGTTCGTGCAGCGGTCTGTGTTTTGCTGGGAGTCAGTTGTCTGTTGACATTAACTCTATTTTTAAGCTAATGGTAGCTTTAGTGTTGCACACTGTTGTCGCTGTAGAGGAATAAACAAGAGGCACTGAAGAACTCTAGAGTGAGTGTAAGGTTTTTTTGCAGTTCCCTACTTATGAACAGTTTATAGACTGTTCACGCTGCTGCCATGGATGTAGGAAATGGAGAGAACCGTTAGCTTATAAATGGAGTTAGCTAACATCAACGAATGACTACCTTCAAGCACAACACAGAATCCAAAACAAACTTCTCATAAGCCTGCACTAATCTTACATATGGAACCTTTAACCTTTTTTGCTGGTTTTCTGTCCAAGACAAAGTCATGAATATTATTTTTCCACTCACACACCACCAGACCACATGGGCAGCCCCCTGGTAAATGAGGACGGTGTTGCTCTCTTTGGCCACGGCCGAGATAGCCGTCCTGTGGTCAACCCCAAAGACAAGGTCCTCATGGTTGGAGGGAAACCTGTACTTGGCTTGGACCTGCCTCACCTCAGGACCACGACTACCACAACCCAATCTCCCACCACCACAACTGAACTCACCACCCCCGAATGGCACTCAGGGGAGTCTACCACTGCACCGCCGTATCCGACCTGTCCACCTGGAACCTACTCCAAAACAGACGAATACGGGTATCCAGTCCTGGATCCAGAAGGAATACTGGACTGTTATCCAGAAGGTGAGTTATGAGAAAATATCCATACACTTACGTAGAACGATATTACATTTTATAATGACGTATCGCTTCTAAAAAACATTTAATATAGTTTACTTGTAAATATTCTTGCTGGTGAAAAACATCAAAGCATCAAATAGTATCAAATGCACTATGTAGCATTTCCACGTTAACATATCTAAAAACTAGCTATGTTCACAAAATCCCCAAATTCACACATTTTTATCTGTCTACATAATTATCCAAGTCCAACTATTGAAACTAAATTGTCTTTATCTTTCAGTTGTATGTATTTATTCAGACTTAAAAGTTTTAGTTTATGTAATAAAAACAAATAGCTTTATTTATTCATTTATTTATGTACTTACATTCTGTTGCTTCTTCATACCACAGTAAGCATGCATAATGTGCTGTTAACTTTATATTCTGACAGTTTTCCTACAGTTCGATTCTAAAAAAAATCACAATATTTTGCCCGACAGTAACACATTATATTGAATCATAACCCCTATGTCATGATATATATATATTGATGGATTTGTGTTACAGGAATGAACCAAAGCACTGCAGTACTTCCAGTATTTGCCGTATAGTACAGCTTTTTGTGCAGAACTGAAGTCAAGATATTTAAACCTATTAAAGCCAAAATAGTGAACATAAATAAGCATGACTTCACTCAATCTCTTTGCTTTATTGTTTGTCATATTCATCTCGGCCATGGCCATGAGTGTTTCCTGTGTCTACCCACAGAGTCCTATAACTCTTTAACTTTGCGTATGACTGAGTGAGCTGGTCAGTGTGTGTAGACGTGTGTCTATATGAGACCACATGAACCACATGTAAGTCTCCACATCTGGAGCGTAGCTGTGGGCAGAGGATTGCCGGTTTAAACACGCTGCGAGCTGTCAGTTGCACGCCACCATTAGTGTCATCTCACATAGGCCATTAAAAACAAACAGGGGAACTGGAAAAAATGATTTGCAGATTTTCAACAAACAAAAAAAAAAAAAAACTAATATAACTGCAGGACTGTCTTTGATAGATTTTTTTTTTTTTCATTTTTAGTATTTGTGTTGCAATAAAGGAAAGGCCTGTCAGAATTATTTTTGCATAATTGTTAGAATAGGTTCTGGTTTCATTGGGAGAAGAATCATATTGACATTGTTACGAGGACAACAGGATTCCAGAAACTATGGTGAATGTACAAATTAAAACATTTTGTTGCAGTTTTCCGTCTGTGGCAGCTTTGGTGTCTCTATTCCACAGAGTCTTCATTATTACTACAGTGGGGGCATGTACAACCTCAAACACACCCAGCAAACCCAGACATCTGGAAAGATGTTTCCTCGTAAAGCCTTAAATAAAAAGCAGATATGGATTTTACAGCACTTTTCACTCACTGTACATTTTTCCTCATGACACAATGCACATTTGATAAAATCCAACCACTGTTTCATTTTGATCAAACTATGATCTATACGTACAATGTATTTGAATGTATGGATGTAAATGTTGATGTTTATCCGTATATCTGTGCAGAAATGTACATGTAGTCATGTAAAATTGATGCTATAGCTTGTTCTGCTTCTCTGACAGAGGAATCCTCAGGGATGGAAATGGACCACATGGTTACAGTGATCATGGTGCCTGATGCTTTAGCTCTTAAGAAAGGTATTGGCTGAGTATGGCTTCGGACCGACGTACCGCCACTGTGCTGGGATGGACTAAACTGCATCGCATGCTCATTGTTGACTGTTTACCGCACCGCTCACTGCCTGTTTACCTGTCACTTCATCTGTTTCCTCCTGTCTCTTCCTCTTTGCTTTGCCTGTGGTCTTCACTTTGTACGTTTGTTTGGCTTCGTCTTGGTTCATTGCTTGAGCTTTGGATATTTTCCATTCTGGCCTGTTTTTAATCACTTTTATTCCAACAATTGGACCCATTTTGCATGTGAACTGCATTACTAAGCAGAAGAGAATGCTCTGGCATTCTGGATTTAATGCAATGTATTTACTATTCTTAACATTGCTTTGTTGTCTAATAGATAAACTCTGCCTTATGCCAAACACTAGCTTTTGGGTTTGATTGTTTGCCATTTTTTAATTTCATAATAGGTGTGAAATTAAATGTGTCAAAGACAGCATGCAAACTGCATTTGATAGTTCTGTTTTAGTTTATAGTTGTAGGTTTTAGTATCACAGTATTTTTCGTAGCTTTTTCCTGCCATGGCTCAAAGCTGGCTGCATGTGTGTGGACCATGATGTAATGCCAAGGTCCACTGATGCAGCGTGACAAAAAACAGTGATGAAAGAGGAAGGAACTAATTCAATTTTACCCACCGAATTGCTTCACATTTGTCAGCCTCGGAGACTAATTGCATTTCAGCTGTGAAAAGGCCCCCCTTCACATGGAAAATATGGGTAGCAAAACATTACATAAGAATGAAACTTTCAGGGGGAAAAAAGGATCTTTTCAAAGTGAGCTCACACAGCTGCATACAATTAATTAAATCTATCTGACACTCTAATTCCATAGGTCAGGATGGCATTTACAAAGGATTAATGAAACACAACAACGTGTTATTGAGACAGGATGTTAACAACACAAATCTATTTTAATGAAAAGCTCATTGACACGTGTTGTTGTTAGATGAGTTTCTTATCCAGACCACCCTGCCGCCAACCACCAGAACAACAACTACAACCACCACCACCGATCTCCAGACCACAGATCCCATCACCAGACCCTTCAGCAAAGGCCCTTCATCCGAGTTCGACCTCAGCGGGAAGAAGCGATTCACAGGTAAAAAGTGCTTGACCCGCACTCTCATATATGTATATATACTGTGTATATATATATATCTGCACTTAAACTACAGACTATTAAATGCACACGAATATTCGTATTCAGTGCAAACATGACAATATTCTGAATTTTATATGGTTTAGGTAAACAGTCCGCTTGGATATTCCAAATTGGGATTTCCGAATGTAGAATTTTCTGAGTAAGACATGCGGGATATGCTGATACGCATTTGGGAAATAAATCTCAGTTGGGGTTTTTTTTTTTACCATAGTTTCCTTTTACAATCAGCTCTGTCTGTTCCCAAATCAAAACAAAGCCCACAGTTTGCAAGGCCGTAGTAAAGCTGCATGCCCAGAAGAAAAAGCCCATGTTTCTGGATGGAAGGAGAAACTACTTTTAAATATTATGACAGACTTGGATATCAACAGGTTTTTGGATATGTGCAAATATTGCAATGCCAACCTTTTTTGAGGGAGGTGGTCGAAGGAATGAAACATGAATGAAATACTGAAAGGCCGCAGCTGCACAGCGCTGTGGGAAAAGCATTGAGATGTTCTTTTCCATTAGCCTTGTAAACAGCTTAGAAGGAATATTGCGTTTTTCAGAATAAGCACAAAAAATGAATATTTTGTTAATGTAAACATAGTGTCTCGTTTGCTCTATCATTCACTACACTTATTATTTCGCATGATGCATCTCTTTTAAAATGAACTTCGTCCCCTTATAGATAGTACGTCATATTTTTACCTAATAAAGGGAAAAAATCACCTCATCTCCAATACGTAGACTTTTCCCACAAGGCACTTTCGTGTTCTGATTCTGTAAAATTTGTAGTACGTGCCATAGAAACGACAGGAATAACATATTATCTTCACCTGGAGACATGGTAAATAGAATACGTCTCTTGCAAACAAATTGAAAGAGCATGACTGATTATACACGCCGAGTATGACATGTTTTTGGGACCCTATTCATGAGCGTATGTTCGTGTTCGTGTGTTTTTGTGAGAAGGTCTCACAGTGCTGTAAATAATAATAGGCTGATGTGGGTTTTTTTTTGTTTTTTGTTTTGTTCCACGGAGGCATCATAAATTTGAACCCCTATCTTGGCATTCTCAGTAATACCTCATAAATATATAACTGTCTCATAGACCTTACATTAACAGTGGGCCAAGAAAACAGTTTCTTGTGCTGTAAGTCATCCATAACAGAGTGTAGGTACCGTTACAGCTACACTGCAGCCCCGTGCGAAGTCCTGAGCGGCCAAACGGTAAAGCCTTCAACCCTTCCTTTCTGACATCTGTTTATATACATATATACTGTAGCTATGTACTGTTTATTATTGTGCAGAAAATAAGAATAATTGTAATAGTCAGTTCAAACAGGATTCAAATCGGATCATATTAACAAAGGTCAGTGAGTTTCCTAAAGCTCTTGGTCTCCCAGTAAACGTCAGCGTCAGCCCCCTGCTTTCTTTTTTTACTATTCCTATGTGCTTACTTTGGCCTCTCGTACCCCATCACCTCATCTAGTTGCATAAACACGCTGAAAATTCTCTCGACAGAAATAAAAAACGGTATCTATTTGACTCCAACTTCTAAAAACCTCATAAGGTCAGAGGTCCATTTAATATTGCTTGTTTTATGAGGGTGCTTTTTGTTGCGTTTCAGATGTCAAATAATAATAATAATGATAATAATAGATACTAAAAATGCAGACTTCATAAATTCTTGCCCAGACATTTACAGAACAATAACAGTAATTATCTGCAATTTCTCTGGAGGTTTTGCGTAATGATCAAGCTGTTGCAAGTTATAATCTGTGAAGAGCAGCGTGTACAATGTGGAGGCAGTGAACCTCAAAACATTTCACTGGGCATGTTGTTGTTGTGCAGTGGATTATTTGATTTATTACATACATTATATATGCAGTCAGTGCTTAAATAATCCTTCCAGCTTTAGTCTGTAACAGTTGATATTAGTACCTTACGTTAAGTTCAATTCAGTTATTTAATGTTGCACTTTATGAACGTTTGACTTGCAGAGGGAAAAAAGAAGTAAAACATCAATGCACCGGACACAGTCTTTTAATCCTTAATATGGGTCAAGCTCAATACATGAGTCTTTCTGTAACTTCGCTTGAAAGTGTCTTTTAATATATCCACATTTTGCATCTTTCTAACTTCAATCTGACAGTTTTAAACAAGCGATGTCTGCTCAGTCATTTTCTGCTCCACCAAAGCAACAGGAGACGTTGTACAATAGTTTTTCTTCTCCATGAAAGGTAAATTTACCTTGATGTGTGAAACAGAGTGTTTTCTTTTTTAATCCTGTGATAAGGGTGATGTTTCCAGAGTTTTACAGTTATTGGAAATTGTCACACAGGCTTTGTCCAGTTGGATGGATGGATTCTCCGTGGAAATAAAATAAATGGTTACATTTATCTTTTTGGATGTGACTTAACCTCAGTCTCATTAGTTATGACGTGAGCTGGTTGCCAGTCTACCACTGTGGATATATCTTGAGCAACAGATCTGCTATCACTTACTGACGTGATAATTGCAACTTGTCATTGTCACTTACATTGATCCTTGTTCGAAGCCTTTTAATTTACGGCTGTCTTTTTACAGCGCGGTGTTAAAGCTATCAGCCTCGTCTGTTCCAGAAGCAGCACTGAAACAATAATAAGGCTTATTCTGGACTCAATCTATCTTGGTAAACAACTACTATCTTGTGATCACACATCTCACATTGAGCCAGCTGAAAGCCATTACTCTTTCAAATCCCTGAGATAAAAACAGGCATGAGCAGAAAAGCAGTGGAAATCATAAAAGTTAAGGGTGCTGACCTCAGCACACAGAGTGGAGTCTGTTGGCTCAATGTGGAGACATCCTCTTTCCCATTTATTAGTTTAATATATCTTAGGTCCACTACAGCAGTCTGCCAGTCCACTGACATGCTTTGCGTGAACTGTCTGACGGAGACTTCCTTTTGCCTCTTTATCTGTCCACGCTGCGTTTGGTTTGAATGAAATCAGCCCAAGGCAGACATGCGACAAAAAAGTATTAACTAATAATTCTTAGCAGTTGCGTGAATCCTCTTACAGTAAGATCCAGATGGCAAGAGTTTGCCACATTGAAAAGAAAATGAGTACCAGGATGTTTGGACTATTAGAATGGAAATTTATGCCTTACTAGACTGATATTAGAGTTAACATTATGTGAACTGTCCTGATACGGTTTCCCAATGATATCTGATCCATGTGAGACTCTTGCACGCCAATTTTCATCAGTGTTTTTGAATTTGGTTTTTAAACAAGCCGAAGAAGACAGTGTGTCTCTGTAGGGAGGTGCCTTTAGACTATGAAAATGAACACATGAACTAACCGAAACATCTGGATCTTCTGAGTGCACGAGCCTGCACAGATCTGGACATGTGGATGCTGGACAGAAACACAACCTTACAAGCGCCATGTGTATAGACAGACACATAAATCTGCTCGCGGTGACAACACATCATGTATTTCAACACATGAATGCGTAATACGTTAGCCATATGACTGTATATACACTTACAGTAGGAGCTTGTAACCGTTGAAACCCACACACACCCACGGTCTCGCAGTCTGTGTGTTGATGTGAAGATACTGACACGTGTTAAACTCTTGGCCTGCGCAGAGGGCCAATCATCTGGTGAGGTGGGAGCAACTCCAGGCTCCAGCGGTTCCCTCCAAATCCCAGTCAGACTAGGAATTGTGGGATATCTCAAGTATTCACAGCTGTAGGTCCAGCTGGCATTTTCAGAGACACAGAAAACAAACAAAAATGGACATCGAAGGAAAGAGAGGGAACAAAGGAAAGATTAGATATGGGAGTCGCTCACATTAGCCACAGTGTCAATATCTGATTGCCTCTTTAAAAATGAGTCATAACAAATCAGAAAGTACTGTAAAACACCTGAATATGGTTGAGAAAATGATGAGTATTGAGTTGAAAATTGAAATAATCTTTGCAAAGCGAAGTACCAAAGCCTGTCCTGATCAAACTGACGAACTAACGAACACCAAGAAATAAAACATTTCAAATTCAAGGTTTTAAATGTATTCAGAAATGTGAAAATTCTCAAAGATCTATGTTCTTTTTCCCGTGTCCAGCTCCATATGTGAACTACATACAGAAGGACCCGGGCTCTCCTTGCTCCTTGACCGAAGCTCTGGAGTATCTTCAGGTTGACGTGTTGGAAAACCTGTTAGAGAAGGACAGTTTGACAGCCAATCAGAACCAACCTCCTAAAAACAAGCCCCATAACCTCACCGTGGTTGCCATGGAGGGCTGTCATTCATTTATAATTCTGGACTGGGCCCGCCCGGTAAAGGACGACATGGTGTCAGGTAAGAGATGCTCTTTTTTTTTCCCCCAGATACATTATTTGTTACACCAACAAAGAAGCAAACACTTTAAACATGGTGTGTTCACATCCCACTGCGGTTTGTTTATCTGTCTGCTGTGGTTTAGCAGATTCACTTAACATGTTTCCAGCATATCTCTTAACTGAGTTTTACAAACTCTCTCCAGCAGTTTATTGTGAATAAATCATGAAATAACAGAGTGTACCAAACACATGGAATAGGGCTCCTTAGCTCCCACAGGAATTTACTGAGGGAAAAAAAATCAAAGCTCGAATGACCTGTAAAGTGACACGTGGAAAAAAAAAAAAAAAAAAAAGAACAGAGGAGAGACTGAAGATAACAGAGTGTTCTGTGGGGATGTGGTGGACTATCAGTGGGAGCAGTCTGGTCTGCTGGAGAGGTAGCGTGTTTTCTTTGGCTGGAAACCATGACCTCCTGGTCATTCTGACGGCCGGTCCATTCTCTGATGTGTAAAAGAGATACTGTAGGTGGGCTGCACTGTCACTGGTGTTTTACTTCTTCCCTTTCCTTCTGTGTGTTCTCCTTTCCTCTGTCCACGCATAATACTTTCTGTGTCGTTACAACACTGTTTTAACCATGTTATGCCTCTGGGTTTCATCCTCTAATTTCAGACACAGGGATATGGCAGTGGTGGACAGATTTTTAAAGGCAATTAAAATGTACATAGAGTTGTGGTACTGTCCACTGTGTTTAAATATGTATGATACCCAGTGTTGGGGAGTAACTAGTTACAGTAACAGCATCCTGTAATTAAATCACAGAATCAATGGAAATATAATCAGTTTCAGGTGCTGAGAAAAACTACGGAATTAAATTAGTAACTGATGAAAACGACGGTGATTGCAACCTGGTTACAGCTCACATGTTGGATAAGATGGGTGGCCACGTGGAACCTGAACGTAATAAGTTGCAGTGTTTAGATGAAGTGATTCATAGAATTAAGTGACTTTAGGGCTGCAACAAGCAATTATTTTCATTGCTGATTGATCTGTTGATCTTTTTCTTGAGTAATTGTTGTTAGTTGGTTTATAAAATGTCAGAAAGTGGTGAAAAATGTCGATCAGTGTTTCCCAGAGGTCGAGATGATGTTTTTCAAATGTCAGTGTTTGGTGGAATCTGAAACTTGGTGAATAATTTGATATTTGACACAGCTTTCAAATTAATCGATTAATCGTAAGATTGCAGCTCTACATTAATGACATATTTTTAACAGGGCAACTTGTTAAATAGCCTAGTAAATTGCATAAGTAACCAGCTTATTATGTTATTATGGGTGATTATGAATGTTTAGTAATTTAGCAGAGGACTGTATGACCAAAGATATACACTGTAAATGCAGAAGACATTATCTGGCAGCCACACATGTCAAGGTACAGCACACACATGTAGATACCATCAGGAGGCGCTGCTTTAGTTATTAGGGCGTGTTTGCACGACCATGTCTTACGAGTTATGGGTCACGGCTTTCAAAACAAGTGGATGGAAACAGCTGTGGATCCGAGAGATGAGGGATGGGGTTTTTCTGAAGAATTTTTACCTGAAACCAACTTCTGGTTCCATTTAGTGTGATGTTTTAAGAACCTTTTCTTTAAATGCTTTGGGCCAAGACATGCAGTGATTAGCTATTATTATTATTATTATTATTATTATTATTGTTGTTGTTGTTGATTCGTTTATAAGTAAAGCAGGGAAAGGTTAGAGAAGAGAGTCAAAAGTCTCTCTGCTACTTTAATTCTCAAAACCTCAGTTGAACAATGTAGGATGGAAATGGAATGGCAGTCAGAAGAAAAACAAAGTAGCTAGTATTTCCCTTCTTTCCTGTCAGCAGCCAGCTGTGTTGGTGTGGCTCCAGTAAAAATAGAAACCCCTCAAAAGTCCAATTGAAACAGTTGGTAGTTTGATGTGCGGCTGATCTGGTTTCCATAGATTTAGAGTGAGTGATCGAGGGATGCGTGGCCTCAGGTTGCTCACCGGATTCTAAGGATTAGTCTGCGTGACTGAGAAGAAGAGGAAAACAGACGGGCGGGTTGGAGGACAGTCAGCATGAGTTGCACAAAATGCCAGGCTGCAGTTTTTCTTCAAATGTAGAGTGTATGGGAGACCACCTAGTCTCGCAAAACAATTGACAGCATGTGATGAAAAAAATTGCTATATTATTTTTCATTCTCCACATGTCTATTACTGACTCGCCACGTGTTTTTTTTTTTAATTATACTCTGTCAATTGTTTTGGGAGACTAGGTGGTCTCCCGTATACTGTGCATTTGAGGAAAAATGGAACCTGGCATCATGCAACCGATCATCATGTCACGGACCTCTGAGCACAAATGTTTGATGGGCCCCTGGCCAGCCTGGTTTGGTATTAAGGCTTTTTTCCCCTTTCTTTAATAAAGAAGATAGAGGCCATGTATAGAATAGTTCTTATTCATTAGAAAAGACAGAAAAGACAGAGAAACTGTGGTACTTAAATGTAAAAAATGCAATTTTCTACGTCTAATTAGCCTATTGTCAGGGTGCAAAATGAACTTTTTCACCAGCCAACGGGAACTGGTAGATAAAAAAAAGTGCACTGGGGGTCAAATATATCCATATTAGGTTTGATTTTAGTATCTAATTATTCAAATACTGCAGCAAAACAACTTGAAAATGATCACAGAGGTACTCGGGACCTGCACAAGAATATTGTTGAGGGGCAGCGGCGCCAAACAACAGGGACTGCATTTATACCTGTTTATGTTTAGGTAAAAATGAGTGTTTTTCATTGGTTTTTAATTGAAATTTAAGAAAAAACAAGCTTGTTTAAAAAAAGCTTGGCACTGCTTGGTACTGCCTCCGTGTGTGCAAGAAACTCCTGCTACAAAAGAATCAAAAATAGTTCACATTTTTTTTTAAACTTTGCATTTGCTGCAATGAATCACATGTCCTAATTTGTCTTTTGTGTTGTTCTCTGCAGGATACATGGTCCATAGCGCATCATACGATGACGTCCTTAACAATAGATGGTCCACTAAATCCTCCAGTGGGACACATCTGCCTGTGGAGAACCTCAAACCCAACTCTAGGTAACAAATAAGCAATTTCTGTGTACACATGGAATACACACAATCAGAGAGAGGATGACGAGTGCACATGCAGAAATACTTAGGGTTCGGTGATTCACAGTATCGTCTTGCACATGAAAGTCACACAAAACAAGAACCTGAGCTTACAAAAACAAAGATTTGCTTTGTTGCGCGATTTTCCCATGACCTGCATGTAATGTTTATGAAGAAGTCGCTGCTTCGTCAGGTGCTTGGCCGAGGCTCGGTTGTGTTTATTTCTGCCGAGTGTTTATACCATCAGCGCATAATGCACAAAGTATGCATCGTGTTTCGGTCTTCTTGTGTGAGTTTCCGTATGGATGTATTTATTGTATTTCTGTTGGACTCCTGTGTTTACTTTATGTATGAATACGTTGCCAGCTGCGATATGGATTATTCCATGGCAACCCACCTCCCAGTTCATGTCACTTATTTATGTTTCCACATGACTTAATGTGGAGACTTACAAGTAAATGTGTCCCTACAAAATCCTAAAGCTCTACTCTAAAAACATTTTTAGTTCTGAAATGTTGAAGTTTGGCCCTCTGAGTTATATTCCATCATTAGTTGGCTTATTCTAAGCTTATTTTTCAGTGAATTGGACTGACATGTCTAACGAACATCCAAGAAATCCTAAGGATAATTTGCATCATGTATTCATGTTATTGCTGAAATCAAATTAATAAACACAATTTGTTACACAAACGAAAAGTCTTTCATATTCAAAAATGACTCTCTCCACTACTTTTCACTTTCTTGCAACCTAACTTTAAGTTTGTGTATTATTAATATAGTTTTATCTTATCTATTAGTTCTTTGGTCCTGCATAGAAAATTGACGGTCACAGTTAAATATAGCTTCGGAACTAAAAAAAATAAAATATTTTGACTGTATATTTTCCTAGAAATCAGGCTGGCACTGATCAGAGCCAAGTGTCATATGCTTATACAAAGCTTGTACGAGAGACCTTCAGAATGACGTACATGAGTTTGGCCAAATGGAGGTTAAGAAACTGAGTCTGAACCAAGATGTGACATGTTTAAACCTCTGTAGAGATCGTGGATAATTCAGCGTAACGTAAATACAGCACACATGGTCTGACATTTCTACACAGATACGTCCCCTCCGTCGGCTTTAGTGATTAGAG
>JAPQRN010000017.1:21011767-21039921 GCA_037367275.1 Coranthus polyacanthus
CTACATGCTGCTACATGTTTCACAAAACAACACCTGAACATTCATACGCATTCTGTTGTTGACTGACCTGACCATTATTGACGGCAGCATGTTGAGCAGACACGGTGAAGATCACCACGGTAACAAACATGACAACTTCCTCAACGGTCCTGAAGCTTTCTGGAAACCCTGTTGGCAGCAACAGCACTGCTAGTAAATGGTTGGCATTCAGAATCTACATGCAAAACATTCGGTATTAAAAGCTACCATACAGACTGTGTTTACGAAATAAAGTAGAATGTGGGTTACATATACTTTACCTTTGTTTCCAGAGAAAGCATAGGTGAATATCTCGCCGATCCAGTCCTGCAGCTCTGAGTCTTTACGCACGTCATCATCTGAGCGGTAGTAGTGCTCAACCATTGCCCTGACAAATCTGACAATCATAAACAAACTGATTTGAAATTGTTTTTCCAAAATTGTGCTCTCATTTAGCGCAGCCACAAAAGGAGATTTGAAGACAGTGTTCTACGGGAGTAAAATATCAACAAGCTGCTTATTTTAAGGCCGCTCCAGTGTTTTTGAATCGATAACCTGTTGATGATGCTCCACAGCCTCAAGCCGTCGTCTCTGTAGTAGAAGTTGGGGACAGACTCCAGTCCTCTTGCAGCGATGTTGTCTGGCAGACAGAGGGAGCTGAAGGTAAGTTCAGACAGACTCCTTCTCATGAGCTCCATCATTCCATCATATCCAAGTGAGCTCTAATAATCAACAGTACACAATTAACCAAGGTCAGAGCAAGCAAACAAAGCAAGGCTCGTGTTTCAACATAAAGAATCATACCATGCCTAAAGGTTGTGCAGGTCCAAGAAGAAGCTTGCGGGCCGCAATGTTTATGTGGAGATTGAACCGAAAGTGTGGGATCAGCAGCTGTCGACAGAGAGTGAAGACTTATATAAGTCAAAGAAAACCATTTACTGATCCATTCGGATCACTGTGAGTGGATGAAATAACCAAGCTTTCATTAGTGACAATAGGGCTCATTTAAAGTAAATATAGGTATACATAGGTTTTGTATAGTACCTGTTATATTACACATGCATGTTGTTGTAACTGGAAGAAATGCCTAATTCGCATCTTCAGCACAGAATTACAAGTGGTTCTGCTGGGCAAAACTGCTATTTTTGTCAAAAGGCTCTGGTGGGTCCGAACTGAACAATATAATGGCTTCAGCCTGTGGGAAAATGAATGGAGGATCACGCACCTAGTAGAGAGCGTTGACTTTGATATTTTCTATTCTAAGCTCATGACAAAAAGATGGCCCTGATGGCTGGCTCTACATCAGCGACGGTTATTTTATGAAAATTCATTCGCAGATTTTCATAAATATTTACACCTCGTCACAGTGTCTTATAATTCAGTTTACAGCTCAAAAAACGTAAATGTGACTTTAAATGCCGCTGTGAAAACTGTGCATACGTCAGACGGTCACATCACGTCAACAGGAAGTTACCCCTGGCAGTTTGATCTTTGCTGTTCATTTACACCTTGTAAAGTGGATGAACCATGGGGAGGTTGCGGAGCGTTGCAACAGCAAAGGACTCTCCAAGCAAGTGGGTCTTCATGAGGTGATGAACCCCCTGATGATCCATTGCATCTGCATTTTTGAGGAACATCTTGGCGGTCAGCCAGTCCGTCTCACAGTCACTGGGCAGAAAGATGGGGTTCGTCTCAGATGGTTGTTGCTGCAGCTGAATGTGATTAAAAATATAATGTTAAAATAGTGATACAAGACTTATGAAAATCATTCATTATAATTACATTCACCTTTAATTCAATCTTTACAGTATACCTATACCTAAGTATCAGTGAAATACCTGTATCGCAATTGGCATCAGTTTTTTTTCTGGGTTCACATAGAGCAAACAGAGGCCAGGAGTCACATGCAGAAGTTGACCATTGTCTTCTCTTGGGGTTATTCCATCCATCATCTTCTGGTCGTAGAGGAATATATTACCTTTCTGCGAGGATTGAAACAAGCAAGACATTGAGCAACAGCACAGATTTGTCATAACTGTAACTGACTGGTGTCCAAAAATATGATGGTGTGTTTAAACTTTTGTTTCTAATTTTACACTGTAAAGATATAAACTGCCTTTCAAAGCAAAAACAGATTTTCATGCAACACCGCACTTCTTCCATACCTCCATTTCCTTCTGCAGAGAGGTGCCCTGCGCCAGGAACGGCTGCACCATGTCGTCCGTGACCGGAAAGTTTGGGGGAAGCTCCGAGCAGCGCTTGATCACATTTGGGTTGATCGCGTTCAAAAACTGGGATCCAAAAAAGTCATCTTCCATCCAGTGCTCCGTAAGATAATCTGGAAGAATGGCAATGGGTGAATATAACGTCTAAATGTTTTTCTTCAGTTTTGCAGTTAGATAGGAGTTAAAATGGCTGATAAAAATCAAGATTTACTACTGGTTTGTAGTAACATTTGTCAATACTATATGCAACAGGATTAGGATTTAAGTTAGTTTCCATCTTTCCTCTGGTGTCCTTACCAATATTAGTGGTGCTGTTCATCAAATAAAAGAACATTTTAACTTTTGATTAGACTGTAAGATCAGTGAGCAGTAAACTGTGGTGAAAACATCTACCTGAGATTTGTGTCCTTTTGAAGCAAAAGATTTGTTTCATGTCTTCAAAGCTGTCCCATTTTTCCTTAGATCCAAGCAGTCTCTTGAACTTGATTTCAAAGTCACTTCAATACAACAAAGTGAGAGGAGAGAATACATTGTATGATAATTACACAACATAGTGACGTAAATGCATCTAAACATTGTTTTGCCACATATGTAGATCATATGGCTATAGGCATATCATTCAAAATACTGTATGCTGATAACTCACATTGACACTTGTATAAGCTGTAATTCGCTTATTTTGGACTCAGAGAAGCTGACTTCAGCTGGGAGACCCGATGCATTATCGAAATGAGAGGGTATTCCTTCCTCCATAGTCTTCCATCTAAAGAGACAGACATTCATCCACATGAGCTTCCGACGCCGCATCTACAGCTCCTGATATGCACTGTGCACAACTTACTGGAAGATTTCCTTTTTCTTTATCAGCTGTTTTTTCCGGTGGTCAATCAACATAGGGTGGTCCTCTTCAAAAACCTTTGTGGCTTGGATGTAAAAAAAAAACAAACAAAAACAAAACAAAAACATTATTAATATTTCAAATGGCTGAACACAAATTGTCAAAATGAAAGATTTCCAGAAATGTTTGCGTTGTCTATCCATAGTCAGTTATTTCGGGTGTTTTTACAGACCTTTGCCTCCTCTCAGCTCCACCACTTCTCCCCTGGACATCCATAAGTGACAGGGGAAAAGGATGACGTCTCCTTCTGGAGTCGTCACCACTATTTTGGAGCAGTACCATTCGTCTTCGACTGGTAAAAGAGCATTGGCTTCTTTTTCCACCTTGACAAACAGAAGTCTTCCCAAAGACGAATTGGTTTTTATAGTGTAGGTCGCTCTCTGTGAAGAGGTTGGTAAACATTCATGAGCAGAGAAGATACGTTTAGCAGAAATATTTGTCGGCGTGTTTGAACCAAGCTAGTGACTCTTACAGTAATGTGTTCAGTCTGGTAAAGGCTTCTACTATGTATGAAGCAGAGAAGTAGTATATAAAGAAAAAACGATCTCACAAGTTTATGATGGTTCATTTAGAATGGATAATGTATGTTATATACACAGTGACCCAAAATATTTAGTTGAATGTCATGTATCATCTAAAAATATTTCTACCAGGTCTACACTGTCCCCTGAATTATTATTTTGGCGATGAAACAGATAAAAAATTTCACACAGGTCACACATACTGCATTATCTTACAGTCTATGGAACGCATCAATACTGGTGATAATACACATAAAAAACGAATGTATAAAAATCAGCATTTTACAGGTGAAAACGGCTCAACATGCCACTTCCTGTCGAACTTCCTGTACGACTATGTTAAAAAGTTAACGCCTCTAATCAAGAAGTGAGCAGGCCACTTGTCTCTGAGTGGAGTTTGCCAACCTCGTTAATTTTCCGACGGGGAACTGAAGCTGTTATATCACTCTATTCAGAACCTCGGGACTCACACAGGAGCAGCGAGTTCGCACAGGAAGCAGAATTGCTGGGTTTTTTTTCCGGGGAACTCTGATAGACTGAGGAGGCTTCAGAGCTTCAGTTCCCCACAGGAAAGGACTGTGAAATGGCAAAAAAAAAGCAGCAAAAATATTCTAAATAAAGCGCACAGTTAAAGGGGTATTCATTTTTAGGTGCGCCTTTCTCAGGTGGTAAAACCAGTACAACTAACCCGTTCTGAGCCTCATATCGATCTGCAAAAGTGTCTTGTGATTCTCATACGGATGTTCCTGAACTACTCCTGTCACCCACATCCATAGTTTGATACTAACAAGATGCACACAGTGAAAACACAAAGAACGTGACATTGTGACAGACCTTGAAAGTCACTTGAAAAGTCATGTTGACGGATTAAATTCACTTACGTCCCCAGTCCAAAAGTCGAAGCCGTAGTTGTCCAACACAGTTCGCTCACTCTGCCCCTGGGTTCCAATTAAGGTGGTGTAGATGTTGTCCCAAGTTCCTGCATATTTCATGTCACCTGTCGTCACCTCTAACTTATACTCAGCCATGGTCACTCGGTCGAAGCTGTGTTTTCCAAAATATAGACAAATATCTGAAATTGCAAGCAAAATGACAATAACGTGGTAATAGTCACTTCTTACCTCACCTGTGCGTGAAGGCTGCTCTGCTGCACTACTGCGTATCGCTGCTTGTGTGACACTTATATTCACACGCCCACTGACTTCAAACAACCACAGGAATTGTTTACAAAGATGAGAGAGTGCGCCAAAATATTTTTTTTCATGTCTGTGGCATATTCAGATATACTCTGGACATTGAAAATATGGTGAAAGTTGTTTTTTTTTTTTTTCTGTGAGCAGCTTACCTCGGGCCAAAATGGGGAATTTTCTAACAGTTATAGGCTAAAAAAATGCCTATAACTGCTGTTTTACTTAAATTCAGTTATCTATGAAAATCCATCCAGTGTGTCCAACTAGGAAATTGACAGCACAGAGTAGCCTTACAGGGCAAACGGTGGGATTTCACAGTGGATTTTTAATGCAATTTTGTTCATTCTTATAGGTTCAATATGAAAGATTCGAACACGCTCATGTATTCAGGGAAATATGTGTTCAGTCTCTCATATTGAGTCTTTCAGCTATAGCACAGGAAAAACTACTATGTTCCAGATTTTCAACAGACTTCAAAAGATTTTCACTTTTCAACAACTCCTGAAAATGTCATGCATCTCAAAACGAGGAGTGAGTTTGGGCCAAAGTGAGTTATATTACTTTAAATGAAACCTCTCAATGAGCTCTTTCCACTGCCAAAAGGACAAAATTGAATTCTTAATCAATTTAGACTTATTGATCAAAAACCAAAAGACATGTTGTATTGTGCAACAGAGGTTCGTTGGTATTGTGACATGGCACACAGAAATTGTTCTGCCTGTGCCCACACCACTCCCTGAAAACTGCAGGTTACCAGAATTGCAATTAACCTGTTTGTTTACCTGAGGCAAGCTTCCCAGAGTACAGCTTGCAAAATCACTGAATAAGGGAAGGTAATAACAACCAGGCTTTCTCTTCACCCAACTCCTCACCCAACCCAACTGTTGTTTTCTTAGCTAACTCCATTTGTAAGTTGATGGTAGCTGGTGTTGTACACTGTTACTGCTGTAGAGGAATAGAAGAGAGTCACTGAAGAAGTCAGGAGGGAGCATAAGGGTTGTCACAGAAAAACTGACTCCGAGACTAAATAGAAATCACTGTACAGTCTGTTATCATGGATGTAGGCAACTGAGACAGTTGTTCATTTTAGGGATGCATCGATGCATTGGCCAAACATCAGTAGCAGCCAATGTTTGCTTTTTTTTACTGCCATCGGCAATTAAGATGACTTTCACCAATTAGTCATTTTTCCCGCACCTTTATAGTGCAACTAGACAAGACACCACAGTAATTGGACAGTAGATTAAACAGTATTCCAGTGGCAGTAACAATTTGTTTAAGCATATTACTGCAGGTTGTACAGAATAATTGTAAAGTATATATAATAGTAACATATCATCAGTCTATTGTGATTCAATTCAATTCAATTCAATTTTATTTATATAGCCCAATATCACAAATCAAGATTTGCCTCAAGGGGCTTTACAGTCCGTGATGAATTATTGCTTGCGCTGGGGTGGTTTGCAACCAAGTGTGAAGCAGCTGGGATAAGAATTAGCCCATACAAGTCGCCTTTTAGCTCAGACTAAAAGGCGAAGCTCTTGATGTACTGGTTTATATGCATGGGTTATACTGAAGGGATTATATCTCTCTGCTGGCCTGGGAACACCTTGGTATTCCCTCGGGGGAATCGGAGGAGGTAGCTGGGGATAGGGAAGTTTGGGCTTATCTGTTTAAGTTGCTGCCCCCGTGAGCCAACCCTGGACAGGCGGTAGAAGATGGATGGATGGATGGAGGACACGTTCAGGAAATATTCAGCACCATAGGTAGTTGGCATTGAAGGGGCTGCTGTACTCAGCCTGTTTAAATAAAAACATTGGGTGACACTTACTGTGCAGCAGACATGTATTGGCACTGTGACAGAGCAATTATTTATAGCATTATTAAATGGAAATTGCAGGCTGCAACTTGCATACTGGAGGTAAAGTCTTCAGAGCTGACTGTTAGTTTCAACCAGTTGGCCACACCTCCACCTTGGATCTATCACACCCAAGATTATATATGTGCTATTCTCATTGGTCCTCAAGGTGAAAAAAGATTGTCATGGCCTTTGATGTTTATGAAGAGATTTTAATGAGCGCTTGTCAAAATTAATGGACACTTGTAGCATAAGATACATAGACTTGTGTAGTCATCTTTTTACTCCATCATGCGCACTAAAAGCTGATTTATAACTTATGTATGTATAGCTCAATAATCAAACTTGATAAATTCATGAATATGATTGATAAGAATTGACAGAATGGAGATCAGACCAATTTTATCTCCACAGCTCCACCCTCTTCATGCATTTGTTACCCTACCACCTCTAGATTACAAGTTAGACACCTTGGCTGGCACAGACGGACGTCCTCAGATTTCTTCAAATAGCCACGCTGTTCTCTATCTCAGCTGGGTTCAGGTAAGTATAGGGCACTTCAAGATTTGCGTTTCTTGCTGTTATTGTTTCAGAGAGGAGGGACAATTCAGCTTGAAATCTCTTAATTATCTGCTTGGTGGCAGCCTCGTCGAATCGTTCTTTGGGGTATTGACCCAAGGTGATCTGCCAAAATGACGAGTGTTGTGTAAGAGAAAATCAGACAGATGTTGAATTTTGTTTGTGGTACAATTCTTAAGGGATTTTAATTGGGTAGGTAGGCCATTATCATTATCATTATCACAAAGCTTACCATATCTGTGTAACTTTGTGTAAGCACCCACGCCAGTGATGCAAATCTGACTGTGTCTCCAACATTTGGGAGGGTCTCCAAGATTGTCTCCATGCTTGATTGGCCCTTAGTGGTTGGAGGAGGTTTCATGAGGAGGAGCGAGCCATTGGGTATGAAGAACTGGTAGTCATACTAAGGAATGAAAGAAACTTTAATGTATATAGCAATAATTCTCTTTTTTTTTTTTTTTATTGGATTGAGGTTCCAACTTTGAAGCAAGCTATGACCACAAGATATGTTGGCCAAGTGAGTTCAATTAAATAAATAAAAAATGTTAAAAAAAACTAAAAAAGTTGTAGTTCATATAACTCTGGGACTGGAACCCTGGACTTTTCTTATCTTCAGGTTAGATGACTTTTACCATGAGCCATTGACGACAGGTTTTATTGTGCAACCTCTCACATTTTGAGGGAACAACAGGGACACGGTCCAAACAGGAACATTATAGGTTTCTAAACTTTTGATTCTGCTACATGACCAGTTATTGACTGAATGGCCCCATATTTGTTATGGTCACTCAGACATACAATATGTACATGTTCATGAAAATGCAATAGCACAAAGTGTTCAGAAGACATAACATTTTTGTAATGTATGTACTGTTTGTGTTCGGGAGATTAAGGCGGTTCTGAACTGCAGTTTTGAAACCCGAGTGTCTAAGGAGGACAAGGGTATGTGTCATGGTTTGCTGTTTCCTGTGTTACTTTGAAAATCACCATCATAATTATGTGTTTTTGTTTGTTTTTACTTCCTGTCTTTGTGCTGCCGCAGTGTATTGTGGGACTGCCTCCTCTCATCTCCTTTGGTAAAGGATGATCCAGTGTTTTCTGTGCTAAAGGAGACACTAAAGGAAGCACCGAAGCTCCTTTCCTTCGCATTTAGAGAAACTGAACATCTCATATCATGGCTGACACTGAGATACTTCATCAAACATTCATTGATCAGACATTCACACACATTCTGTTGTTCCATCTATTTGCCGTTGACTGACCTGACCATTATTGACGGCAGCATGTTGAGCAGACACAGTGAAGATCACCATGGTAACAAACCTGACAACTTCCTCAATGGTCCTGAAGCTTTCTGGAAACCCTGTTGGCAGCACCAGCACTGTTAGTAAATTAATTCATAGTAAAAGCATTCCGTATCTGCATGCAGAATATCCAGTAGTAAAAGCTACCATGCGGTGTATGTAGACTGTAAACTAAATCAGAAGGTGGGTTACATACTGTACCTGAGTCTTTGTTTCCCAAGAAGGCATGGCGGAATATCTCACTGATCCAGTCCTGCAGCTCAGAGTCTTTATGCACCTCATCATCTGAGCAGTAGTAGTGCTCAACCATTGCCCTGACAAACCTGACAATCATAAAATAAACAGATTTTAAATTAATTTTCCAAAAGTGTGCTTTAATTTAGTGCAGCTATTTAATTAGATTTGTATGTAACAGTGCTTTATGAAGGTGAAATGTCAAAAAACACAATTTTAGAGACTGTGCAGTGTTTATCTGTAACCTGTTGATGATGCTCCACAGCCTCAAGCCGTCGTCTCTGTAGTAGAAGTGTGGGACGGACTCCAGTCCTCTTGCAGCGATGTTGTCTGGCAGACAGAGGGAGCTGAAGGTAAGTTCAGACAGACTCCTTCTCATGAGCTCCATCAGTCCATCATATCCAAGTGAGCTCTAATAATCATTAGTACACATGTAACCAAGATCAGAAGAGTAAAAAAAAGTGTATATATTGTAACAAACAAAGCAAGACATGTGTTTCCACGGTGCACTATAATTGGATTGGTCCAAATATTCAGAAATATGTATAATAACCATACAATAGATAAAAGTCCTTGAGGTCCAAAAAGAGATCGGCGGCCCTTGATGTTTATGGTGATAGTGTGTCGGAAGTGTGGGATCAACAGCTGCACAAAGAGAAGCAAGAATGACATAAGTCAAAGTAATACAGAAACATCGAAGTGTGATGATTATTAAAGAACTCATAAACCAACACAACTGAATTCAGATTCCAGTGCATTTCTTCTATCATTTGAAAATTAGTTAAAGGTGCAGTATGTAGGATTTCGGGGGATCAGTTTGCAGAGCATGAGGCAGATTGTTGCCACAGAGCAACAACTCTGTGACAAGAATATGAAAGTTTTTTGGGGGAATTTTGTATATACAGTATGTATGTATGTTATATAACCAGTAAAAGTAATGAAAGAATCACTTGATAGGTTTATCATTTCCATGTAGAATTTTCTCCTCAGTTCCTCAGAGCTTTTACTATTTGTGGTGTTTTTTTTATAGGACATAGTTGTCATCTACCTTGAGGAGAAACCTTAAGAAACCTAAGAAGTTATCCATAATGAACATGCTAAAGCACATGCATGTTGGCTGTGTTTCCGTTGACGATATTCTATATGTTTATATGTTCTTAAGCAATCAGCGATTATGTCTTACAGCAAAAACTGTAAGTAGTATTAGCCTGTTCTGTCCCCATATTGATCAGTAACAATTCCTTTGATCTCCAGATCAATCAGTGTCTGTGCTTTAATTCTGTGTTCGTGTTTTGGCAGTAAATATCCACAACAACCCCTCTTTAACTTCTGACACAGATGCATGTGAAACATGTACACATTACTCTAATGGACCCTTGACCACGCTAACGATCTCAAAGTTGAATCTGGGATCCACTTTTCCTCACTGTCACTCTTTTCGAGCTCACCATTCTCACTCTCAGACAGAGTGACCCTAACTGCTTGATGTTTCATCTGCCAATAAAATGTTCTTGCATCCTTTTCTATGAGTGCCAAGTAAAGCAGAAACATTGATTATGATCATAATTGTGCATACTAGCACTTCTCCATCCTTTTGCAGGTTTTTGCCCTAATAAAAGTAGTCTAACTGCATCATGTTGTCCAGAGGCAATGGATGAAAAAAATACATTTAAATGCCACTATGAAAACTATGCAAATGTCAGAGGGTATAGCAAGTCTATGGAAAAAATGACCACCAAGTGTTTGGTCTTTGTTGTGGATTTATACCTTGTAAACTGGATGAATCATAGGGAGGCTGCGGAGCGTTGCAACAGTATAGGCCTCTGCAAGAAAGTGAGTCTTCATGAGGTGATGAACCGCCTGATGATCCATTAAATCCGCATTTTTAATGTACATCTTGGCGAGCAGCCAGTCCGTCTCAGTGTCACTGGGCAGAAAAATGGGGTTCGTCTCAGATGGTTGTTGGTGCAGCTGAATGTGATAAAAAATGTTATGTTAAAATAGTGAGACAAGACTTTTGAAAGTCAGTATTTCCCAACCAAAATGTCTGAATAAATCAGAAATAATTAATTAAATATATATATAAATATTTTTATAGTATAAATCTTCAGAGCCAGAGCTAGACATTGTAAAGATTCAGGGTTTATCCCAAACCGTGTCCAGGTTCATGCTCCACCAGATAGAATTTACTGCAGCTATATAATTGTGTTTCTTGGAAATTTGGAAATATATGCTTAATAAAAAGACAAAATATCCTATTTTCTACATGTGTTACATAATTGTAACACATTATGTACAAAAAATATCTCCAGTGTGTCAGAGCTGCAGTGTAACAGTTACACATTGTGATAAACTGATTTTACTAAAACTGACAATAAAAGCATCATGAGAAATTACTAGGGTTGCATGTTTATACAAGAGACATGAATAATACAAATTCAGCTCTAATTCTCATTCTCGCATTCCCATATTTAAATAAATAAAAACAGCGATGATTAATAAATACATTTTTCACCATCTGCATAACTTTAATAAAAATGTTGTCAAAGTTTTTTTTCAATAATGTAAGTTTGTTTTCCTCAGTCTGGACAGTAACATGAAGACCACGTTATCTTAAAATGAGGATAACTTGTCATATATAAAGTTCATCACATTCACAACAAAATGTTATTTTATTTTAGGAAATAAATTCACACCTGTGAATTGTTATTCTCTATTTCTCGGTTTTAGCATTTCTTTTGTTGGAACAACCAAAGGTAGCACAAAAGTCTGTCGTTTTAGACCATGTCAGGGTTTTCCTTTAGGTTTCTGGAGGGTTCAGCATCATTTTTTGGTTGCATAGTTGCTGGTGCATCAGAGAGAGTGAGGGAAAATGATATTGTAACAGAGGCTTAGTAATATTTAGTTTGGCTACACTTATAATAGAATCGTGGAGTTGCATAATATGTCAGTATATGGCGATGACAGAATCACAACAGAATGACAACACTATTTATTATGAATTCTAGGAAGAAAACATCTCACTCATGTCCTACGTGGACTTGTCCTAATACATCTTCAGAACAGATATAAAGTTGAAGTTATTTTAAGATTTTTTTGATCTTTTGAGAAAACATTCACGGTTTGGGCCCCAGAAGTCATGTACATCCTGTAACCGACAGCAGTATCAGTGAAATACCTGTATCGCAATTGGCATCAGTTTTTTTTCTGGGTTCACATAGAGCAAACAGAGGCCAGGAGTCACATGCAGAGGTCGACCATTGTGATCTCCTGGGGCTATTCCATCCATCATCTTCTGGTCGTAGAGGAATATATTACCTTTCTGTGAGGATTGAAACAAGCAAGACATTGGGCAACAGCACAGATTTGTAATAGTTGTAACTGATATCTTTCCAGGCTTATTACTGGTATATTCAAACTTATGTCTGCAATACAACTCTTTAAAGGTACAAACTGCCTTTCAAAGAAACGAAAGAAAAGATTTTCATGCAACACCGCACATCTTCCATACCTCCATTTCCCTCTGCAGAGAGGTGCCCTGCTCCAGGAACGGCTGCACCATCTTCTCTGTGACTGGAAAGTTTGGGGGAAGCTCCGAGCAGCGCTTGATCACGTTTGGGTTGATCGCGTTCAAAAACTGGGATCCAAAAAAGTCGTCGTCCATCCAGTGCTCGCCAACATAATCTGGAAGAATGGCAATTGGTGAACATAATGTTTAATTCACCCTAATCACCACTAGACTGTCTGACTGTTTCAGTGAGCATGCAGTTGTCTATTGTGTATGGAGAATCCAGTTACCTAAATCACCACCACATATTATAAAGATCAGGCAATGCCAGACACTAAATATAGGTTTATTTATTAATTACTTAACTGATAGGGAAAGATATCAACTTACATAACATACCTAATGTACAAGATGCCTGGGAATTTCTTTACACTGAGATCAGTGAAGTTCTGGACAAAACATGCTCCTTGGAAATATACTGAGGTTAAGGGTAGGGTGGTAGGGTTAAGGGTGGATATTAGCCTTTTTAGGCAGAGAGATAGAGCATGGTCAACATGAAATTTACAGGCAGTTGAGAAATATGAGTAAAATTAAAGCCAGTAATCAAACTACTATAAAAGGACGTCTTACTCGTGATTTTTAAGAAGCCAAATCAATTCTGGAATAAAATGAATACCATTAATAAACACTCTATTAATCAAATACAAGCTTCCATTACAGTAATACATGACTCTCTGTCTATTGCTCAGGCTTTCAATCCCCATTTCTCCTTTGTCTGCTCAAAACTGTTATCTGATACTCAACTACCAGGCATTCTAGTTTTTCTGTTAATATCCCACCTTGTTGCACTTCTTTCTCTTTTAGGAAAATCTCACCAACTGAAGTTCAGTTAATTTAGTTGATCATTACATGCTTTTAGATAAAATCTATGCTACTGGTCTCAAACATATTAATTTAAGCAAAAATGCCTCTGAAATGCTTAGATTAGTATTATGACTCATCCTGTTTCCTGTAGTTCATGTCAAGTTGTTTTTAACTGTATTTACTTCATTTCTGTGTTAATATATTCACTTCCTGCGGGATGCCGGCCAAATGAATGTGTATATGTCTCGTAAAACGTTTGGCGAACAGGTGACATGAGGCGGTGCTCTCATCGGAGGATTAAAGAATCACTGGAGGGCGCAATTATTCGCGCCCCGGAACCAATCACAATAGTTTTTATTTTCTTGTGCTTATGCGATTGGATGATTTTCTTTGCGGTGCCAAGTGGCCTTGAGTGAGATCCAGAAAGGATACAAATGCTTTCAGGATCAGAATGAACGTAAAGCAGACATTAACCTGCTCCAAATGTCACAGGTAACACAGTTTTGGCTTTTTCAGCCTGTTATTCCTCCGTTTAGTCTCCTACACTGCTGTGTTTTACACAGAGACTGTAATTTAACAGAATATGAAGCAATCAAATGCCACTTGACTGTTCAGCTTCATAGCTGATGTAGGGCTCCTGCATCATATCTATTCTGTAGTCAAGTTGACTTCCCACCTGTGGGACTGGGGTTCGAGTCCGGCGAGACACGAGGCTTTCACTTTTCATTAAAATACTTGTGTAATTTTAATTATTTTTATCAAAATGAGAGACTTATGATAAGATAAAAAAATGTGGCTCTGCACACATATTCATAACTGCTACTACCGTGTTCATATTCTCTTGCGCCCCCCCCAGTCTTGTACAGCACCAGCCACCACTGTTGCCGCTTATCAATGAAACAAATCTTGGTAAAGTGGAAAAACTGCAAGCGAGACGTCAAGTATCACACAGTTACAATCATAAATACGTAGACCTGTTCATTATGGAAAAGGCAGGTGGATTAACTGATCGCATTTTTTTTTCGAAATTGACCTAACTCAGTAACTTTTGATTAGACTATAACGTCAGTGAACTATATGCTGCGGTAATACCTGAAATTTTTGTCTTTTTGATCCAAAAATTTTTTTTCATGTCATCAATGGTGTCCCATTTTTCCTTACATCCAACCGCTCTCTTGAGCTTGAGTTCAATTCCACTGCAATACAACGGAGTGAAGAGAAGAAAACATTATTTCTAATAATTACACAACATACGGGCAGAAATGCATCTAAGTGGCCTTTTGCCACAAATGTAGAAAATATATGCATATCAATCTAAAAACACAGATAACTCACATTAACAATTTTTCGTAATCAATTTCACATGATTTGGACTCAGAGAAGCGGATTTCAGCTGGGAGCTCAGACAGCTCATCGAAGTGGTTGATGTGGGGTATTCCTTCATCCAAAACCTTCCATCTAAAGAGACCGACATTCATCCACATGAGCTTCTGACACCATATGTACTGCTCCTGATATGCACTGTGCATAACTTACTGGAAGATGCTCTTTTTCTGTATCAGCTCTTTTTTCCGGTGGCCAATCAACACAGGGTGGTCGTCTTCAAAAACCTTCGTGGCTTCAGTGTTAAAAAGAAAAACAAAAATAATTAATATTTCAAATGACTGAAACCACACTGTCAAAATGAATGATTTCCTAAAAATGTAGTGTTAATTATTAGGTCTGTCAATCACTTAAAAAGAATTAACTAATTAATTTGCTGTAATTAATCGCAATTAATCGCATTTTTTTCTTCTTAAGATTGAAGCTTGTAATAGTGTCCATTTAAATGTAAAAATCAAAGCATCAATGAGGAATAAATACAAAGTAATTTCAAAACCACCTAGGTCATTCAAATTATAAGCTGTGAGGCAATCATTTTTCAAATGCACAAATTTACATGATAATTAACAACAAGTGTCAAAATAATTTCCACAACAGTCCTGCAAATATAAAAGAGAACTGAGCTGAGAGTTCAGAATGATGAAGGCTTTTCACATGTGATTTGTAATGTTTGTGTTGACTATCCATAGTTAGTTATATAGGGTGTTTTAACAGACCTTTGCCTCCTCTCAGCTCCACCGCTTCTCCCCTGGACATCCATAAATGACAGGGAAAAAGGACGACGTCTCCTTCTGGAGTCGTCACCATCATCTTGGAGCAGTACCATTCATCTTCGACTGGTAAAAGAGCATTGGCTTCTTTTTCCACCTTAACCAACAGAAGTTTTCCCAAAGACAAGTTGGCTTTTATAGTGTAGGTTGCTCTCTGTGAAGAAGGATTAATACAATCATAAAAATGGTAAACATTCACTTAGCTGAAAAGATAAGTATTTGTCAGCATGTCTGAGCCAAGCAAGTGACTCTTACAGTAATGTCTTAAAGGGTTCTACTATGTATGATAAGCAGAGAAGCAGTATATAAAGGAAAAACAAAGTCGCAAGGTACTAAGCTTTAGAATGGATACTGTACATTATATGCACAGTGACCCAAAATATTTTGTAGAATTAGAAATACCTCTACCAAGTCTGCATTGTCCAATGAAATAGTTATTTTAATGACAAGACAAAAAAAATCACGTAAGACAGCTGTTGTCACACAGGTAAATTTAAATCTAAGTAAATGTAAAGTGTAGGCAAATTACTTTAATTAATCTGTGGAAAGACTTAAATACTATACAATGATGCATACAGTATATACTCACAAAACAGGACATTGCGACATAGTCATATTTACTGGTCAGATTCACTTACATCCCCAACATTAAAGTCGAAGCCGCAGTTGTCCAACACAGTTCGCTCACTCTGCCCATTACTTCCAGTTAAGGTGACATAGATGTTGTCCCAAGTTCCTGCATATTTCATGTCCCCTGTTGTCACCTCTAACTTATACTCAGCCATGGTCACTCTAAGTTCCGAGCAAAATGGTGATAATATAGTAATAGACGTGGCAGAGTCACCTATGCCTTATGGTTGCTTTGCTGCACTGCTGCGTGTTGCTGCTTGTATGTAACCACACTGCCAGTGAGTTACTGCTGCAGTACTGCTCCTGCAACAAGGGTGTGCTGGAAGCAAAATGTTTGGAAGGAGGGTGTTTAAATAAAGAAGAATACCTTTGACTAAAGACGCACTAATATTACCAAACTTTGTTTTTTTTCTCCGTTCGTTTAAGAATTGTAACTTTACTTATCGAGTTCATTTCCATTTCCTCTGCTCTTTATCATCGCATGGAAAGTGTTAGAATGACAGCCGGATGTGTTTTATGGACACAGTACTGCAGCGCATTAAATACAGAGTAATTAACATAAGTGAACCCGGAAACCTGACGTCACGGCTTAACAAGCAGAAAACGGCATGGGGGAACAGATCTGTCGCAGGACTTTCACCTGGGAATCCAGTTGTAGAAAACTCTAAAACACCTACGTAGTTTAATCACATATTAAAATCGGAGGGCTTATGACATGTCAACACAATATCAGCTGTCTGACTTTGAAAACTGGGCTCTTCACGCAAATTCATAACTGGCCCTTGCTGTGTTCATATTCTCTTGCCTGTCTTTGACTCAAGTTGCTTCTTACAGGAGTGGGTGGTGGTGTGATGATGGTTACTTTGGGAAAAGCATTGTACAACGGAGACGTGCTGGCCTGTGACAGAGACATGCCCTAGAGCTGTCATATCAGTAACTGAAAGAATTTCTGGCTGATGTTTACCTTTTTGACTGCCAAGGGGATATGTTAGCAAATCAAATGACATTCATCAGTGGCAGTTCATCATGCTCATGCTTGTGTCATCCGTGTCCTCCTGAAAGTAATGCTAGCTACCCACTTTTGTTGCGTCTTCTGCTCAACCGTTTTAAACTAAAATATTGCACAACTCATTTTACATTCTAGAGCTTTGTTCTGTGAGAGAGACATGCCCTGGAGTTGCCACATCAGTAACTGAAAAGGCAGGCTGCAACCTGTCACAAACCTTTTTAACTGCCATATTGTCATCATATTGTCAAATTAGATGTAATTCACCAACGGCAAGTTTCAGGTCTGGGCAATTGGAATTGTCTTTCAATCATCTCGCACCTGTATAGTGCAACTAGACTAGACACACTGCACTAATTGGACAGTAAAGCAGATGAAAACAGTATTCCAGTGCAGTAACAATCTGTTTAGGTATATTACTGTAGGCTGTACAGAACACAGCAGAACTTAAAATTATAGTAATGCTAGCTGTTCCCTTTTGTTGTGTCTTGTGCTTAACCGTTTTAAACAAAAATATCATGTGGTACATACAGAATGAAAAGCATGTGTTTGTCAAATAATTGAATGAAGGAAGCTAATAACTTCCAGGGATTCTCTGCACCAAATCTGCACCAAACTTCACAGTGGATAAGAGTCCTGGTCTGGACCCATCAACATGTCAATACTGAGTCATAGACAGAGCCAAAGTTTGATGTTCGTTTTTATTTACTTTGAGCTTCATGTTCAGTTCGACAGTTCAGTTTCTAATAAAGTCTGGTGTTTGTTCTGGTATCATGGAGCAGAGCTGGTTTATGTCTTTTTACCTGACTTAAGAATTTTACTGTGGTCACATAACAAAATAAGAATAACTGTGCTATCTCAGAATCTCCATCAGCTGATGGACAAAATGCTTGCAATGCTAAATATGGACTTTTAAGTGGAATATTTTGCTTGTTCCGCTTTTTCAAGGCCAAAAATACATTTTATAGACCAGTTTGAACATAGGCTCAACCTAAACCTATTGGTGTTCACACATGGCGTCACATCTGTCTGAAGCAGATGCCTTTGGAGCTTTACCAGACCACGATGAAAGAAGTGAAAATTGGAGGTTGAGGTAAGACTGATGCGATGTGTGCGGAGCTCATATCGGGGCACAGCGGGATCGACTTACCACACATCGGGGCCCAGTCATTGCTGCTTGCAACTTTAACTCATTAAAGTCTTCGCTTTCCTTTTACTTCCAAACCAACTACATATATTTGAGGTGAAGCAGATAGAAGCAGAGACAACATAACACAACAGTAATTGCACACAAAAGGCCTCCTTAACTGATCTGCACTTTGTTTTCCCGTATATGCAGTTATGTTAAGAAGACCCACTCTCGCACCCACCGTCCTTCCTAATCTAATGGAGGGCGCTGTAAGTAAACGATTCACTTCTGAGAAATCAAGATCTGCTGAGTCTGCTGACTTCCATCTTCCTTGACATTTTAGCTACAGTACAGTATTACTTTTGTTTGTTTTTGTTATATTTCTTAGATAACTGAATCCAATTTAAACTAAATTAGGACATACAGCAAACAAGTGTTTTTGCCTTTGCCGTTAAGGGCAGAATCTCTCTTACAACAGGTTTGAACCAGTTGTGAGTCAGTCCTACACGACATGTAAGAACAAATCCCTATTATTTGTCTTTTCAAAACTTTTTCCTGCTTAGATGAAAAGAAGGCCTTGGACAGGTTGGAGTGGGATTACCTCTTCTCCGCTCTGTTAAAGTTTGGATTCAGTACAGTTTTTATTTCGTGGCTTAAGCCACCCTGAGGCATATCTGCACTTACTCTCTTGACACTTTGAAAACCAGCCCAACCTCTCCCCCTACTGGCCATTTTTAGGTACTATATCTCTGCATCTCCCTTATAAAACAGAGACATATTGTTTTGCCTTTGCCACACTTTTTGCATGATTTGTTGAAATAGTAAAATGGGAAGATAGTCTTTTAGATCTTTTAACACAAACATCTGCACTTTCTACTCCTTTCTACTGTGGAGAAAAGGTGTCGTCTACTTAATGAGATGTCTGAGACTGGGAGAACTAATGACTGAACCGAACCTCACATGAGAATGCGAGTTAGCAGAATTATTTTATTTTCCCAACATGGTTTACAGCAGCATGCTGAGTATTAAAGCTTTTGGGAATACCTGGAAGCAACATAATGATTATGATTTCAATTTTGCTATTTGCTGCAGGGAGATTATACTATTAAAAAAAAAAGAGTTTTTGAGGCTGAGGCTTTGTATCTCATCGTGCGAGGGGCAGTAGCACTCAATCATTGCCTTGAAAAAGCTGGTACATGTTAAAACTGATTTGACAAAAAAATAATAATACAAAACAGTGTACACTGACTCAACATTATCCACTTGTCTTCATATCCAAGTGAACTCTGATGATCAATAGTACACACATCCATCATATAGTGTGTGGGATGTATATACTAAAAAGTCATACCTAGATCCTTCACTCAATATTTAAAATTGCCCAAAAAAATTCACCAAATGTTGATATATAGGCCTATATATCTTATCCAACAATGCATCATTTTAGCACCCATTGGGAACTAAGAAGCCAAGGTGCTGTAAAGGCTGAGGTTAATTATTCTAAGACAAGATACAGGATTGTTTTTTTGGGAAGTGATGGGTGTTGGTCCACCACAGTTGAGATTAAACCTATGCCCTTGCATGGATGTAAACTGCAACTTGATTGGTTCATGGAGACCTACTACCACCAGGCGGTGATACGTGTTTGAAGGACAAATGTCCCATTTAAGTGCATTAGATGATCGTACTTTTCTTATTAGAGGGAACTAAGTACAGTTAAATAGACACTACTTCTAAATACGATATTTGTCCAATTTATATGAATCCTTATTTTATCTCTAACACACAACTGATGGGATTATAATCCCAAAAAAATGTGTTTCTCTGGGAATGGCTTGAGAAACACTATGCAGCTGTTTAAAAAGTAGCTTGCAATGTCATGCTGGATCATTTGTATGTATGTAATGAAACATTTTATTACACAGAATTGATGAATTTCTGAATAGATTGATAAGAAATGATAAAACGGAGATCAACCCAAATCAATCTCAACCAAATGTAGTATTTTATTTGTTTTTTTTTTTTCTCAACGGCGCCACTCTTTTCATGCATTTATTGCCCTACCCTACCACACACCCCCTTATTGTGATTCATCCAAGACATAGTTTTCATCTCTCAACTTGCAACAGTTTATTAACTCTCTCTACCACCTCGGTTATTGCATTCACGAAAAGATAAGTTAGGCACCTCAGCTGATACAGAAAGACTCCCTCAGACTAATTTAAACTATAAGTTATACTCTATTCTCAGTAGGTTTCAGATAATTGTAGGGTACTTGAATCAATACAGTTAAAATTGAGAATCAGATTATAAACTTCATCTCACAGAATGCGGAATTCCTTTAACAGCCTCTACCACCTCAGTTATTGTCTGCATTATAAGTTTAGCACATATACCAGCATGCAAGACAACTACTGACAAATGTATTTATATTCAAGGCTGACTCAGAAGGACTCCCTCTCTAAATAGTTATGCTGTTCTCTATCTGATTAGGGTTCAGATAATAGTAGGGTACATCAAGCAGTGCATTTCTTGCATCAATAGTGTCAGTGAGAAGGATCAGTTCTCTGTGAAATTCCTTCATCATCTGCTTGGGGGGAGACTCATCAAACCGTTCTTCAGGGAACGTACCCAAGGGGACCTGCAAAAAAACACAAACCAAAACCTCATTTCTACGTCACCACACCGGCTCAACAGGAGAAGTGGTTTTCTGGTAACATTCAGGAGTATTTGGCACAGTAAATCACAAGTAGTAGTAAAGTATACGAATGAAACTTACAAAGTCTTTGTATATGGATGAAAGCATCCAAGCCATTCCTACAAAGCTGACCGTGTCTCCAATATTTGGGATGGACTCCAAAATGGTCTTCTCAGTGGATTGGCCCTTAGTGTTTGGAGGAGGTTTAACCAGGAGGAGTGAGCCGTTAGGCACCCAGGAGAGGTAGTCAAACTGGGAAATGAAAAAGTTTAGGTATTTACTTTTGGAGGGGTTGTGTGTGTCATATTACTGACATCCATCCACCGCTTTAAACTCACTCTAAATCACACAATACTCACATATCACTAGTCACATAAGAAGTTTGTTTCATGTTTGACGTTATTCTTTTTTCCTAACTACACCTAGTCTCACCTGTCCATTGTTTACAGCAGCATGTTGACCGGATGAATAGAAGACAATCATGGTGATGAACTTGACCACTTCATCGACACTATTAAAGCTGTCCGGAACCCCTGAAGGCAACGCGAGTGATTTACAGATCATTAACTGTTTGGCATTCGCTGCCTGGAAATAAAAATATTCTGCGGGCTCCTTTTTACAGTACTTTGTTTACTAAGGATAAGAAAAACGTGGGCTACAAACCTATGTCTTTGTTGCTTAAGAAGCCATACTTGAATATCTCCCCGATCCAGTCCTGCAGCTCGGCGTCTTTAATCACCACGTCGTCTGAGGGGTAGTAGTACTCAACCATTTTCCTGACAAATCTGGTAAAAATGCAAACAAACTATAAGATAGCAACACAAAACAGTGCGCCTTTGCTCATCCTCTCCTTCTGCAACAATGTGTTGTTTAAAAGCGGGCTATCGGTATTGTGTTTAAATGAGGGTTTTCGTGAACCTGACATTTCATACTGCCCTTCTGTGATCACCTGTTGATGATGCCCCACAGCTTCAACCCATCATCTCTGTAGTAGAAGTTGGGGATAGAGTCCAGTCCTCGTTCGGTGAGGTTCTCTGGCACAATGAGGTTGGAGTATTTGAGCTCGGTCAGACCCCTTCTCATGAGCTCCATCAGCCCGTCGTATCCAAGTGAGCTCTAGTGATCAATAGTACACACAGAAGCCTTTAGCCCTTCATGTCCATCAGATCCTAACTGGTTGTGGCATAATATCAGGGAATGTAAATGAACGGTAAAGGCACGTACAATGCTCAGCGGTCCTGTAGGTGAAAAAAGACTGTTCCGGCCTTTGACGTTTGTGTAGATTATGTAACGAAAGTGTGGGATGAGCAGCTGTTTGATGAAGAATAGCAGATTAAAAATCAAACGTAAATGAATGCTTAAATCCCATTTAATGCAATGAGTAAGTAACAAATAATTTCATTATTTGGAACCAAAAATAAAAAAGGAAAAACAATTACAATCTCTGTTAATTTTTGAGTTAATTAGCTATACCTTGAAGATGGGATGAATCACAGGTAAACAGCGCATTGTTGCGATGTTATAGACCTCGGCCAAAAAGTGAGTTGTCATGAGATGATAGATTGCCTGATGGTGATTGAAATCAGCATTTTTAAAAAACATCTTGGCCAGCAGCCAGTCCGTCTCTGAGTCACTGGGCAAATAAATGGGATTCTTCTCAGAAGGCTGTTGATACAGCTGGAATGTGATAAAAAAAACAGTTTAGATTTGACAGTGGCATCATGAGAAACATACTTACGTTCATACTCCCAGAAACAAACTATTGCGTCATTTAATGGTTGTATGATATGGCCATTGATTCCACAGTAGTTTCCCCTCATGCAATATGTGTTATTACCTGTATTGCAATGGGCATCAGTTTTCTCTTTGGGTTCAAGTAGAACAAACACAAGCCAGGAGTCACAGGGATAGGTTCACCGTCCAATGTTCTAGTTGGCACTTTATCCATTATCTTCTTGTCAGAGAGAAATATATTGCCTTTCTGTTTGGGATGGACAGTACAGTCAACAAGGTCTCATTTATAAAACATGAAAAGACAGTGTTATAGAAATATTAACAAAGTTTTACACCCAAGTGGTCTCATTTAAAACCACTCCTCTTCCATACCTCCATTTCCTGCTTCAGAGTGGTTCCCTCTTCCAGGAACGGCTTCACCATCTCCTCCGTAACTGGGAAGTTCGAAGGAAGCTCTGAGCAGCGTACGATTACACCAGGATTAACTCCATTCAGAAACTGGGATCCATAAAAGTCATCGTCCCTCCAGTGCGCTGTTGCATACTCTGGAAGAACACCGATTCCAATTAAATTATTATTGTCATTTATAATCTCGAGGAGACAACTATTAAGCATTAGATATTTCCTTGTCTGTCTGTTTGTCTGTACCTGAGATTATTGTCTTTTTGCGCCAGAATATTTTTTTCATGTCTTCGAAGCTTTCCCACTTTTTAGGTGATGCAGCCATCCCCTTAAGTCCAAGTTCAAGACCGCTGGTATGAATAAAAAACACAAAGACACACAATGCAGATTAAAAAGCAGTATCTTTCTGAAAATCACTTTGCTTTTGAGGGGCAAAAAGCCACAGAATACACGTACGAAAGAAAGTTATGCATGTGATAGACTTTCACTTAAACATCAAGAATCTGACTTTACTAGACTCACATCCATTTCTTTGTATCCATCATTTCATCTATTTTGGACTTAGAGAGGCGGATGTCACCTGGAATTTCAGTTATATCTCTGAAATTAGTGAAATATGGTATTCCCTTTTCTTTGATTTCATATCTGAGGGGGGGAAAAAGAAATAATAAGGGAACATAAACAATGGCAGAAATGTTGGTTTCTTTTCGCAAACCACGACTGCAGGCTCGTCTACATAAACGACATACCCATAAATGTTCTTTCTAAGCGTCAGTTCATTGGTCCTGTGTTCCCTCAACAGGGGATGGTCATCCTCAAAAGCCTTCGTGGCTGAAACATGAAAGAAAAAAACAAAAGTTAAGTTTATACTTGAAACGCACTAACATCAACACAAACTAAACTGATTATTAGGGGTAGTTAGAGCTGACCTTTCCCTCCTCTCAGCTCCACCACTTCTCCATTGGTCATCCATCTGAAACAGGGGAAAAGGATGACGTCTCCCTCTGGAGTCGTCACCACTACTTTGGAGAAGTACCACTCATTTTCTGGGAGAACCATATTAGGATCTTTTTCGACCTTGAGCAGCAGAAGTCTTCCCAGAGACTCAGGGGTTGTTATGGTGTAGGTCTCAGTCTGGGAAGAAAGGGTAAAGAAATACCTCAAGTTTCACAAATACGCATTTGAATCGTCCAACAGTTTAAAAAAGTTACTTGTTTCGTGGGGAAAAAAATCTTTTGGCACCGAAGAATACTCGACTCGACTCTGAAACAGGAAAGTGCTGACAGGCGATAAATCACCCGATATCAACCCTGCCCTCCCTCAAAGAAAATGTACTCTGAAAATGAAGTCTGCACGTCTACGCATCGTACGCCTTTTTTTTTTTTAGAAACCAGAACCTTATTTCCATCCATTCAGGTATACATTCAAATTCATTCAACTATAATGTTTGAAACCTACAATCTCACTTATTCTTACCAGCAATATTTAACATCAGCTCAACTTACCGCTCCAGGTCTAAAGTTGATGCCGAAATTGTTCAAGTCAGTTCTTTCACTCTGCCCATTAGCTCCATATAAGGTGACATAGATGTAGTCCCATGTTCCTGCATATTCCATGTCACCTGTTGTCACCTCTAACTTATACTTTGCCATGGTCACTCAGTGGAACCTGTTTATTGAGAAAAAAATAAATAAATGATGTACGCAAATGATGACGATTGAGCTAATTGTATTTGTTGTCATTTTATTTCTCCTATTTAAACTCAGATGAAGTTTGCAGTTATAGGCAAGACCGTAAATCACTTCATACTTAAATTATTCATGCATAAGAAAAAGTCACTCCCTTGTGGCATTAACAATACATGTGTTCATATGATGCTTGGGAAGTAATAGCAATACACTCTTAAGTCAAAAGTCACGACTCACGGCCTAATCAAACTATTATTACACGTATAATCTTCATCATCAGCCGTCGTACGATGAGGAAACATAAGTAAAGTTACTTTCAAATGGAGGATATTTGACCTACCTCTTTACTTTCGGTGCAACTCCTGGTTTTCCTTCTATGTGTCCTACATGTGCTGTGCTCTTGCTCCTTTTATACCCTTGTCCACCCTGGTTAGAATCTCTGAGAGAATACCTCCCTCACTGCAATTAACAAACAAAGACTGTATGTTTGTCGCAGCAGACTAAAGGTGGAGTTGTGAGAATTAGCCCAAGTCCAAAAAGCCAACTGAAAAAAAAAAGTAAATATTATACAACACAATACTAACTGTAAGTATGTAGTTTTTCTTTTTTTTTTGCAGAATGCACACAAAAACATCTACAAGGTGTATTTACCTCCAGCGCTATTTACAGTTTAAATGTCAAACACCAAACCAGCTCCTTCTTTACTCTGTAGCTTAGTGTTGAGATCCAAAGAAAAAACAAGATGTCACTAACCATGAACAGGAAAGCTGCCTGTTAATACTCTTCTGAAGATTAGCATTTAAATATCTACAAATATTCTACAAATATCAAGGACCTTTATGTGTCTCCTGGTGTAAATATCCGGGGAATATACCTTATATTGAGAGTGACGACAGGTGTGGAAGGAAGAGTATATGTTTTATTATTATTGTTTATTATGATGTTTTTTTTTGTGTGTGTGGGCTGTGCTTTAGTTTAATTTACTGCAGTGTTTGCACAAATAAAAGTGACAAAATACCTGCCTTTACTCTCCTGACAGATCACTTTTTTCCCCTCGTTGGTTATCTTTGCTGTTGTTAACTGCATTCCCCTGTTTTTTGTTTTTTTTTACAAGTTTCAGTCAAGAGTGGCAGGGGAAGAAAACAGATAAAGAGACATAAAAGGTAACACAAGAGTGCTAAGAATACACTTTTTTTTTGGAATTACAACTGAGGAAAATAACAGATTATCAGTTTAAGAAAAAACAAACATTTACAGCAGTTCTTCTTCTTTACAGACACACGCTCACACTTGTTTGCATCGCTATCTGTGATCACCTGTCGATGATGTCCCACAGCTTCAGGCCATCGTCTCCGTCGTAGAAGTTGGGGACTCCAGTCCATGTGCAGTGATGTTGTCTTGCAGAGGGCGCTGAAGGTAGTTTCAGAATGAGCCCTTCTCGTGAGCTCCGCCATGCCTTCATGTCCAAGTGAGCTCTAATGATCACTGCTTTTGACGGTGCTGTTGTTAGAGTAGGTACAAATTAAGGAATGCACGTGGTACTGAGACATACTGTGCCCCATGGTCCTGTAGGTTCAAAAGGACTGTCGCAGCCTTTGACACTGGCGTACAGAACGTGATGAAGTGTGGGAATGGCAGCTGCACAGATTGAAAGATAAACGAAATTCATTCTCAATCTGCATTTAATCCAATGAGCAAATAAAAGGCAGTGCACGGTGAGCATGAAATACGAAGGGTTGGAACCCGTGGTTATTAAGATAAAGGGATGAATCGTAGAGAAGCTGTGCAGAGTGGAGATATTATAGACCTCTGTCAAATAGTGAGTGTTTATGAGATGTTGACTGAAATGAGCGTTTCTTATAAACATCTTGGTCAGTAGCTGGTCCATCTCTGAACTAAAAACATCTTAATATATCATTAGATTTGACAATAGTCCCATGAGAGACGTACAGAAACATACTAAATAATAATAATAATGTAGAGGCTGTATATGACGAGTACATGGTTGGATATGACCAGTGTTTCCACCTCAGTCAACATGAGGTCATTTGGTTTGTCTGTGAAATACTGCAGCTCAGACTATAGCAGCTGTGGGTGTGAGAGTCTGTGCTTGTTTAAGGTCAGTACACGAACACACACTCAGCTGACAGCTAATGCCCGTTTGTTGAAAAATGTAACATTTACAAATAATATACAACAAACGCTCAACTGCGCCCTGGTAATCTATTGTAAATGTCAATGAGATACATGCTGAACGCTGATACAATGATGAAAGAGGAGGGAGAAACTGATCAAACTGATGTTTGACTTTGGCTTCCATTAACAACACTTCACTAGACAGGAAGGGGAAGATGAACTGTAAAATGAAAAGTAACTAAAGCACAATATTTGCCTCTGAGATGTAATGGAGTATGAAGTATAAAGCTGCGGAACATGGAAAGACTCAAGTAGACTAATACCTCAAATGTGTAAGTATAGTTACATTCCACCACAGGATAAGCTGTATATATTTAACATCATGCTCAGACTATTGCAGCCGTGTGTGAGTTTGTTTAAGGTCAGTACATCACACACGCTGAAGAGATAATCCCTGTTTGTTGAAAAGTTTAACATTTACAAATATTATCCAACAAATATCCAACTCTTCTAAATCTCCTATTGTAAATATTGATGAGATAACACTACAATGTTAGGTCTGGTCATTCATGTAGGAAATACTGATATAATACCTATACATTAAATAGAAATAGCCTCTAGTTTGATACTATTGCTAATGTTAGGTTGACTTTTACTCCTCAAAAACAGTGCAACGTGTGTTGAATCATGAGTTTGATCGTTGCCATTTTAAACGCAAACAAAGCAAACAAAGAATCCTGGCTGTTACAAGTTCACAGTAGAAAAGCTTGCTTCTGAATAAATAAACAGTCAGACATCATCATATAGGTCTATTTGGCCAGGTCACTCAGGTCAGGTTGATCTCAATGAGACTTTCACCAGGTTAAAATATTTGTTGTATGCATATCATTAGAAGGAAACGTAACAATAAATGCACATTGGACGTACAGTACATTGTAATGTATTTAAGTCAATAGTAGACAGTTGCAAACACAAAAGTAACACTAATAACTGCAAGCAGTTGTGACTGGGCCCTTGCACCCCCGCGCAACTCGGTACGAGCCACGGTCGAGGAGTTTTACAACCGTGGACATGTAGACATGTTCGGCTCCAACATCACTGAGATTGTAGCATAAATTAATATAACACCCACCAAGAGTACGGCATACCACTGTATGTCATGTGTACAATGCATCATACAAATTTCATATCAATCGGATGACGTCTTTGCTGAGAGGTTGGCTTCTATTACAGTAGGTGGCGCTATGACATGTACGACAGAAACATATGACAGATACCTATACGGATACCTATACCTCTACGGATATGGATACATATACTTATACCTATACCTAAACATATACAGATACCTATACCTATACCTATACGGATACAAATAC
>JAPQRN010000017.1:21049490-21062330 GCA_037367275.1 Coranthus polyacanthus
ACCCGTGAGTTTCTTAGATCAATAGTGTCACTGAGGTATTTCAGCTCTGCTTGAAATTCTTTAATTATGTGCTTGGGGGTAGGCTCATCGAATCGTTCTTCAGGGTATGAACCCAGCGGGACCTGCAAAAAAAAAAAAAAAGGAAAACAAAATCACATTTCTATGTCACTGCACCGGTTGTTCAGGAAAAAGGATTTCTTGTCACATTGGGTTGTTTATTAATGTTGTGCTAGATTTACAGCTTCTTAAATAAAATACATTTTCTGGAAAGGGCATCATCGTATGGAAAGTATTTGCACCAAACTTACAAAGTCTGTGTACTTGGTTGAAACTGTCAGCACTGTTAGTGCAAAAATCACTGTGTCTCCAATATTTGGGAAGGAATCCAAAATTGACTTCATGTTTGATTGGCCCTTAGTGGTTGGAGGAGGTGTCATCAGGAGGAGGGTGCCATTGGGTGTCCAGGTGTAATAGTCAAACTGAGAAAAGAAAAAGAAAGTATGACTTCTTGGAAGGGTCGTGTGTGTCATGATATTAATTGTGTCAAATCCTGAGGTTCTTGAATAACCCTCATATTAATTAAAATTTGAGCCTTCTAGCCAATGGCATTGTGTAGATATCGACTGTGACTCTTGGGATCCCTGGCATGTAATACAATTGCACCCCTAAGTGTCAAACTTAAATGTTTTTGCAGATTGATTGAAGATATTCCAAAATGAAAACTTCTTGAATCACCTTCGTATCAATTATGTTAAATCCTGAGGTTTACAGGGACACTTTGTTAAAATTTGAACCTTCTAGCCCATGGCGCTGTGGGGATATTGACTGCGGCACTTGGGGAAGATGACATCTAATACAATTGTATACCCAAATGTCAAACTTAAACATGTCGTGAAATAGGACGTAAAAAGGTACATATGACATCTGTCCCCTCACATTAAAACCACACAACACTTAAAATTTTCAAATACACCAATATCACCTACCTAAAATTACATTTATTATAGTTTTATTTATATATCTTAAAAGTTCCAGAATTATTCTCTTTTCCCAAAAAGACTTAATCTCACCTGTGAATGGTTTGCTGTCGCATGTTGACCAGATGAATTGAAGATAATCATGGTGATGAACTTGATCAGTTCCTCAACTGTATTAAAACTCTCTGGAATCCCTGAAAGCACCACACATTATTTAATGTTTGGCATTCACTACATGAAAATTACAACTTGCTGTGGGCTACTTTTAAAGCACTTTGATAACGTGGGTTACAAACCTGACGCTTTGTTGCCTAAGAAGCCATGAGTGAATATCTCGCTGATCCAGTTCTGCAGCTCAGAGTCATTACGCACATCATCATCTGAGGGGTAGTAGTAATCAACCATTGCCTTGACAAATCTGGTAATGGTAAAACAAAGGGATTTGACTCAAAGCTAACACTACACAACAGTGTCCCTTCCCTCAGCATCCTCTCCTTCTGCAACAACGTTTAAAAGCACCGTATCATTAGACGAGTTTTGGAAGGGTTTCATGAACCTGACATTTCATACTGCTTTTCTGTGATCACCTGTTGACAACGTCCCACAGCTTCAGGCCATCGTCTCTGTAGTAGAAGTTGGGGACGGACTCCAGTCCTCGTGCGGCCATGTTGTCTGGCAGACAGAGGGAGGTGTAGGTAACTTCAGTCAGACCCCGTCTCATGAGCTCCAGCAGCCCGTCATATCCAAGTGAGCTCTAATAATCAATAGTACACTTAACAGTCAGATACGATTACTGGTTTTGACATTGGTATTAGTTATAAGAGTATATGAATATTATGATGTCTTCATGGTAAGGAGACATACTTTGCTCAATGGTCCCATAGGTGAAAAAAGAACTCCTCGGCCATTGACATTTGAGTAGAGACTGTATCTAAAGTGTGGGATGAGCAGCTGCACAGAGAGACAAAAAACACTATATTACAAGTCTTAAAAACTTAATGCTTAAAGTGATACTAAACCCTAAAATGTTTTTTTGAGCTAGAAACAGAATCGTATGACCCAATTGTGATGAAACGCATCAGTTCAAGTGATAGACATACAAATCGACCCAAAAAAACCCCCCTGCATTTTATGGGTGACAATGACTTTATTCACCACTTACTGATTGAAAAATCTTCTTGATCCTTCTCCACCGTGATGATGAGGTAGAGTCGTACTTTTAGCATTGTTTTAGTATAATTCTAAGTCATGAAATTTGTTTTAAAAACGCTGCATGGATCGGTTAATTTGTTCGTTGGTTTGAATCCAAAATAACGTCTGAAAACATGCCAATGACAGAATGGCTCTTTTTGTCTGCAAAATCTGGTAGGTGTAAGAGCACTTCAAAGCTTCAGTTCCCAGCGGGAAAGGACGGCAAGAAAAAGAGGAGAAAATATTCTAAATATAAAAGGCACACTTAATGGGATATTTATTTTTAGGTTGGCCTTTTTTGTGGTGGTGAAATCAGTACAAAAACTCAAGCTAACCCATCCCGAGCCTCTGCATAGGTGTCTTGTGATTCTTTGTCATACTGACGTCCCTGAACTACTCCCGTCACACATCCACACCTGCACTCATCACTACCTACACTCTTTCCGACTGTACAGCAGTTTTCAGGATCATGCAGTGGGTGGAGTCAGGGGGTTTAGCATCACTTTAAGTCCAATTGGAAAAAAACAGACATTGCATGAGCAGAAATTAAGAAGGGTTTCCAAACAAACCTGCAAAAGTTATACAAAGTATTATTATTTTTGTTGTGCTATTAGGCTATACCTTGTGGATGGGATGAATCTCGGGGAGGTTGCGCATAGTGGAGAGATTAAAGGACTCTCCCACAAAGTGAGTGTTCAGCTGATGATAGACCGACTGATGGTGAAGTAAATCAGAACTTTTAAAAAACAGCTTGGCCAGGAGCCAGTCCGTCTCTGAGTCGCTGGGCAGAAAAATGGGATTCTCCTCAGAAGGTTGTTGGTGCAGCTGGAATGTGATAAAAAAAACAAACAACCATCTTGCTGCATTAGAGATTTGAAAATAGCACCATGTGAAGCATACATTCCATTCATATTTACAGAAACATATAACCAGTGGTCCCACGGTACTTTCCCCTCATTCACAATATGAATACTTTTAACGCTATCACCTGTATTGCAATCGGCATCAGTTTGCTTTCCGGGTTCACGTAGAACAAACAGAAACCGGAGGCCACATACACAGGTTTATCATCAATCACTCTGGTTGGTATTCCCTCCATTATCTTCTTGTCAACGATCAATATATTGCCTTTCTGTATCAGAAGGATGGATGTGGTAGAAAGACAAGAATAGACGTCAAGATGGAGCACCTTGTAAAATCAACGTCGCATCATTAATAAAACGACAAATGACAGTGTTATAGAAAGTAAGTGCAAGTTAAATTCACCTCCATTTCGTTCTGCAGAGTGGTTCCCTCTTCCAGGAACGGCTTCACCATCTCCTCTGTCACTGCAAAGTTTGGAGGAAGCTCTGAGCAGCGTTTTATCGGATTGGGATTAGCTCCATTGAGAAACTGGAATCCATAAAAGTCATCTTCCTTCCAGTGATCTGCTACATACTCTGGAAGAACAACGATTAGCAATTAAATTATTATTGTCATTTATAATATCTAGGGGGACAACCAATAAGAATTAGACATGCTGTCTGTCTGTACCTGATATTTTTGTCTTTTTACGCCAGAATATATTTTTCAGGTCATCAGTGCTTTCCCATCTTTTAGTTGATCTAAGCATCCCCTTAAATAAGAACTCAAAAATCCTGATGTGAATTAAAAAAAAAACAAAACACACACACACACAACGCAGAGGATTAAACAGCATGCTGACATTTATTCTTCCGAAAATCGCTTCAAATCATTTCTAGCAACAAAAATAGATAAGTCAGAGCGGAAATGAAGTGCATGAATATATTAAAGAAGTGTAACATTTGTGATGGAATTAAAATCAATTAGGAATTCCCTTTGCAACGGAAGAAAGACAGAAAATGAATGACTTTATCAGAACTCACGTCTTTTTCTGTACATCCTGCGTTTCTGCTAGTTTGGACTTAGAGAGCCAGAGGTTCAGTGGGACGTGCTCAACATCATTAATAGAAGAGAAATGTGGCAATCCTGCTACAACGCTTTCAAATCTAAAAAAAAAAAAAAAAAGATGATAGAAACCATAAGGGAACATAGAGAAAAGGGCAAATATCTTTCCGAATCACAATTGCAGGCTTAGCTACATTTAAAATAAGAAAAAAAACGCACTGATATATGGCCCTTTTAAGCAACAGCTCGTTGTTCCTGTGTTCGCTCAACAGTTGATAGTCGTCCTCAAAAACCTTCATGGCTGAGACATAAAAAAGAAAGAAAAAAAAAAGCGTATTAGAAACATACATACATCAATACAAATTAACATGAAGAAAACTGACGATGAAGGGGTAATTAAACCTGACCTCTTCCTCCTCTCAGCTCTAACACGTCTCCATTAAACATCCAACTGTGACAGGGGAAAAGGATGACGTCTCCTTCTGGCGTCGTCACCACTACTTTGGAGCAGTACCACTTATTTTCTGGGAGGAAAATCCTAAAATCTTTTTCAAGCTTGAGCAGCAGAAGCCTCCCCAGAGAAAAACTGGTTGTTACGGTGAAGGTCTCGATCTGGGAAGAAGGAAGAATATATTTAGAGGCGGAAGCGTCTTCAGGGAAAAAAAAAAGAAAAGAAAAGGTTTTGCAAAACTTCCTCTATTCCGTATGTTAAGTGTCAGACGTTTCCATCAATTTAGTAAAAGACAGTAAGTATGGGGTATAAATATTTTAAACCACAGAATGTTATTTTACCAGCGATGCTTGACATCAGCATAACTTACCGCTCCGGTGTTAAAGTTAATGCCGAAGTTGTTCAACTCAGTTCGCTCACTCTGCCCTTTTGTTCCAATTAAGGTGGCGTAGATGTGGTCCCACGTTCCTGCAGAGTCCATGTCCCCTGTTGTCACCTCTAATTTATACTTAGCCATGGTCACTCAGAAGAAGCTGTTCATTGAGAAAATAAAATAAATCTTAAAATTGCAAGCACGGTGATGATGATATGGTAACAGAAAATTCACTTTGCTATTGTATTTGGTTTTGATATACTGCTTTTTAGTTCGGTATCCTGTAATGCTTTTCCTTTTACGATTAAAGACTGTACATCACAGACGCAACAGGTCCAAACCCAAATAGAGACCGAAATAAACTAATTAACATTTGTAAAATTCATCCACGCCAAAGAAAAAAGTCATTCCTATGTTGCATTTATGAATAAATCTGTTTATATTATTAGGTCCCTCGTTTACTTTCATCTTTTCCTAAAACATTTTTTTTTAGTAATAGACATGAAAAATCTTTTTGATGTGTTTTTTTTTTTTTTTTTTTTTACCTCAAAAGTAATTAAACTACCCAGTACATTATTACATGTTTAATCGTGTCATCATCAGCTGTCATGTGAAAAGAAGCGTAAAGTTACTTTCAAATGGAAGTTGGTTTACCTACCTCTTTACATTCAATGCAAGTCCTTGTTTTCCTTCTTTGTGTCCTATATTCTTGCTCTTGGACCATTTATACCCCTCTCCGCCCACAAGACTATTTACAGTGCAAATGTCAAACACCAAACCAACTCCTTCTTTGCTCTGTAGCTTAGTATCAACATCCATGTTTTACAAATCCATGCAGAAAGTTAAGCACACTTTGACCTTGACATCAGTTAAATATTCTGTAGCTGGACTTGATCTCCACAGGAAAAAAACAAAAACAAAAACAAGATGCCACTGGCCTAACAATGAGCAGAAAGCAGCATGTTAATACTCTGCTTAAGGGTGCCCCCGGTGGCTCACCTTGTAAATCACATACCACATAGGGTAGGGTCCTAGCAGCCCGGGGTCAGTTCCAGCCCACAGTCTTTGCTGGAGGAGTGTGATTCAGCATCTTCCTCCTATGTCCTGGATGTTTCAGGAAGCCCGGAGGTGGGCCCTTAATCCACGCTGAGTGGCAAGGACTCTGACCGGGCATTCTGGGGGGGAGGCGGTGACACTGCAGGCTTGTGGTTACTCACTGGGGGTTTAGGCTTCACTTTCTTGCGTCAGCCACAGGTGTCACTGTACCACCGACGTAGAGGCCATCATACCCCACCGACGGGGAGTGTCAGCGAACTGTAGGGGGCACCAGTGAGCCAAGCTCCAGTTGTGTCTAGCCAGCACTCTTGGAGGGCTCTGGCTCAAGCTCAGCTAAACCCCCAGTATGCGGTCCGGCCACGTACCATCAGGGACTTTGACGACTTGGACTTCGTCAGAGCTGACTGAGTATTGAGCAATGGACTTGGCTACAAAATGCACAGCCATCAGCCTTACTCAACCATCCCCAGACGTAGTCAATCCTACTGAAAGGATGTTTATTTATTTATTTGTATTTTTTTTTACCTCGCTCGCTGAAGGTGAACAGGGTCAGGAGTGCACTTTTTAACAACATCATGGTCCACAGCTCAGACTGTAACAGCTGTGGGTGTGTGTGCCTGTTTAAGGTCAGCACACACTGAGCTGACAGCTAATCCCTGTTCGTTGAAAAGTTTAGCATTTACAAATATTAAACAGTCCACTGCTCCCTCTTAATCCCCTGTTGTAAAAATCAATGATTTAGCACTACGGTGTTAGGTATGGTCATTCATTTACCAAATACTGAACAAGATGATGAAAGAGAAGGGTGGAAAAAGTGATCAAACTGATTGATTAGCTGTGGCTTTCTGAAACGACTGACTTGCTTGTGAGAAGAGCTTTTTTTAAAATAAAGTAGTCAGAAGTTAGATAATACTATTGCTATGTTGACTGAACATTGATATCGTGCCATTTTAATCTGAAATACAAGCGTGAACAAATAACACACACCATTAAGAATAAAAAGACATAAATGGTAGTTTAAATACAGTAAATGTCCTCTGGATGTGCACTTAATGTTAAAAAAAGTCGGCATCGTAACCTGCTGATGTCTTAAGTTTGTCCAGTATGTCTTCGCAATTTGGGTTTAAATGAGTTCAATCCGTTCATACGCACCTCCAACCTAAGACATCACCGTGAGTTTTCTTTCCACCTTTTCTCCAGACTCACGGTAGACACAGGAGACGTCGGGTAAAGCGGTCGTGTTAACGTGACGAGTAAGTGGAAAAAAAATGTTCAGATTTACCGAGAAACACCCACGGAACCACTTTCAACCGTACGGGGATAGTCATTTCAAGTACAGTCGTGATCAGGTTCTGAATATTTGGCAGGTGGGAGACCAGAATGAGCCTGCATAACATGAGATTAGAGTTCAAGCCATTATTAAAGTGCAGTAATCCACCGATCTGACAATGAGCTCTCTGAACTGACTGCAGGTAATTAGGAAATGTCACAACACCTGTGACTGGTGTTAATTGCTCAGGTGCGGTGGGGTTTTAAATTCTTTTATTTTATGTTTCATGTGGTCATATTTGGACAGCTGGTGTAGTTAACTAGGCTGTATGTTATAGTACACTACAGGAAACATGCTTAATGCGGGCACATCTGATCTTCACGTCACCCGTTCAGCGCGCTGCAGCAACCACAGGACAGGTAAATATTTGTGTGTGTATTGAAAACTGGAAATATAAAGTATGTCGTTCGAGTTACACCTACAGTCTTCACCACAGACGGATTTGCAGTTCTGTGTCTCGTCTTCTCCCAGCATGATGTTTGGATTTTGTCTCGTCAGGTAACTCTGGGTATTTATGCTGAGCAACACTTTGATGAGCCTGGTGTCCCACAGATGATCAAGGACTTTCAAACAGAGCTATCCTCCCTCATTATGGCTATTATTGGGAGGAATTTGGAGTTTGAGCTTCCTAATGATCTCTTAAGCGATCCCGTTTTCAGCTTTGGTAAATCAGCTGCCATGGCCATTGTCCAATGCTATGGAGACACTGATTGCTGCTGCTAACAATGAAACTAAAAGATTAAACGTTTTTTTGCATATTTGTGAGCAATCTTTGTTCTGTTACGAGTATTTAAATACCAATACTAGTAAAACAGCACAGTAACTATTTCATTATGCAACTTAATTAGACTTGCTTAATTTAATCTTAGCATAAGAGGTGATGTTTCACCTCATTTCTTTGGGTAGACTTAAGTCTATAAAACTGTGAAGTGCATCCGTTACTCGATAATAATAATAAAAAAAAATGTAATCTCTCCGTTCTTCAGTGAGTGCACTTCAAGAATCTTAAATCACAGAAATGAAATCTACATTTTTGACCGTGTAACCTTCTATTCCAAATAAGCACATGTTAAGCCTCGCTGGCATTGTCAATTTCCAGCTTTATTAATAACAGCAGGAGACAGCTGCGTTATTTGGAGAAATGAGGTGTGTTGTCAGCAGAGCCTTTCGTTCAGAAGCGCTCATACATACATACAATAGTGTTTAATGAGTGATTAACAAGAGCTTAAAAAACAAGCATATAAAACACTGTAAAGACTTTATTAAATGTTCGCAAATTACATGCATTACTGGGCTTTCATCATTAATATCCATCTCTTCTGACATCTGACAGACAAGAGTCCAGTTTGCAGCAGGCTGACACCCTCTACAGGCATCTGAAGGACTAGTGCGTAAAGTGTGTAAAGTGCTAGTATAAATTCTGTTGCACAGAAATAATGCAATATAACCAACAACCTGCTTTTTCCCGTATGGCTATAACTGAAAGGCAAGGTGGTGAAAACATTTACATCTTTCCACATTCTCAGGATATCACATAGAATAATAGAAATCTAGTGTGCATAATTGTTTTCATGAAAATATACTTTCTGAACCATAATACAGGTGCATTTTCAGCACAAATCCATGCAAAGCTAAATGTTTAATGTTTTTATCCCCGCATAGGGGGCATCCAGAACAACAAACCATTATTGTGGCAGATTATTTCATTAAGGCTTCTTCATAATCTAGTGTAATACGGAAGGAGTTACAACGTTTCAAAACGGGAAATCTTTAATTGCAACATCCACGTCACGGCGCGGTCATTCTCGTGCAGCTATGTGAGCCTTGTTTGGTCAGATGTGACGTGACGCAGGACACGGCGCAGCGATTGCCCATCTCGTGCGGTACACATGGCGGGAAGGGGTACAGGCTCTGTCTTGTGCTCCACTGTGTTGAACCTGCACTTCTTAAGATGGTCCGACATGCTGGGGAGATCATTGAACCCCCACGACAAGACTGGGCTGAAGGCAGTGCTGAATCTCCATACCTGTAACAGTAAAAAAAAAAGGAAACACTTGTAATGAATAGTGTATTACATATTGCAACATTTAGTGGGGCTCCTTACAGTGATCGAATGTAACAAAGTACTTTTTCTACAAATTTGAGGTACTAATTTTCATAATTTTTTTTTTCCCCTCCTCCTTTCATCAGTGTTCAGTATTTCCTACATGAATGACCATACCTAATAGTGTAGTGCTCTTATTGATATTTACAATAGAAGATTAAGAGGGAGTAGTTGACCATGTGTTGTAAAATATTTGTAAATGTTAAACTTTTCAACAAACAGGGATTAGCTGTCACCTCTGTGTATTGATGTACTGACCTTAAACAAGCACACACTCACACACGGCTGCAATAGCCTGAGCTGGAGACTCTGATGTTAAAATATGTGCATCCTAACCTAAATGTTCTTTGATGGGTTGAGAAAATGTTCCTACTTTTTAAGCTAAATAAACTCTTAAAGAGCCTCTTGGATCAGCTAGAAAATACACTGTCAAAAAGCTGAAAACAGGGCTGTTCTTCTGAGCTCATGAAAAGTTGACCTTTAAGACATGCGTGGTTCTCACAGGACAGTGACACTACAAACGTGTTCATTTTATAGAATATGATGCATTGTTGCATATTAAACTAGTTAAAATTAGACCATATACGGCAGCAAAATCCAACATGCAAATAAATGTAAACATCATGAATTTTTCAGACATTTCATACTTTTTTTTGCCAATAATGCTTACTTTTTTCACAGCATGTTGTTAAGTAACGGATTTGAATCTTTCTTCCACCGCTGTCTCCTTTTGTGTTAAGATTTTATCTGATTTGTTACATACAGTACATAAACAATACTGAGTTTTCTACTCACTTTGTTTTTGACCTGCCAGGACACAGTGCCATTAGGACCCGGGCAGTGTCTTCGCTTCCACTGCAGCTCCACGATGCCCCTGGTCTGAAGGAGACTGGCACATACCTCTCTCATTGTCCGTGACACCAGTGAAAGCTGGCACAGACTGAAGCTGTCAAGGAATCCAGCTATGAGCCACAATATCTCAATGGGAAGCCCACTAAGCTGGTCAGACTGGGAGTCACTTGGAAATTTTGCTTTTGGACAAGGCTGAACCCCAAATGATCTGAGGTGCCTGTCATGAACTACCTTGGCCCCCTTGGAGGATGGGTAAAACCTCCGCTGAGAAAATGAACAGCCATAATATGCCAGAGGGCAGCGGTGCTCCATCCAACCATTGAGACCTGCATGAATGTCACCATGGACGTTTATGAAATGGGAACTAAACTGATCCCTGCGGAAAGACTGGCCACAGACAAAGGGGAACATGTGCTGGTAACGGGGGTTAGGGGGGAGGTAACGGTTATGTGGAACTGCTTCCACCTCCAGAGCTTCTAAGACAAGGCCGAGGCGCAGAGTGCGGAAAGGGCTGGGGTAGGAGAGCTGGGGGGCAGCGTGATCGCAGGCTGATGCAGAGGCCATATCACCTACTCTAGTGTTGGTTACCAGTATCGCTGCAGGGAAGGTGAATGTCTGTGTGCCAAAGTCAACATGATAGCCATCAATATAGACTGTATCAGAGATCCTTCTACACTCTCTGGACTCCTCTAAACAGAAAAGCAGGGCTGCTGTGATCAGATCAACCTCACCCAGACCCATAGGGTCATCCTGTTGCTCTAGATCTGAAGTATCCACTGCCTTGTCCTCCATTTTGGGTTGCAATCTATGCACTGACTGGTCTGGGGTGAAACCAATCTGACCATTAAGTAATGAAATCTGTACCTGGTAAGGGGAGCTACGGAACTTCAACTCATGGTTTTCTAGAAGCACAAGCCCCCTATCTTCCAAGACCACATGGCCAGCCCTCTGTGCCCCACCTTGGATGGCATGCAGCGGTGCATGCATAACAGGGGTCTCTAGCTCCTGAGAAACACCAACATTCACATCTTCTTGCACCTCAACGGTAGAGGGGTGCTCCAGACATGCCTCCGTACCTCCTGACAGTGGTCCATTTGCAGTGTTTAAAATCTGAAGCTCTGTTTCTTTCTGAGCCCCAGTTACATCCAAACAGCTTGAACAAATACTCTGCTCTTTTTTACTAACAGCACTGGCAGCCTCTAATCTGTAAAGGTCTCCATTGCTTGTGCTGTTTGTTGTAATCTCCTGCACAACAGTTCCTCTGTTCACACACTCTGAACTGCTAGCACTACTAACAAACTCTAAAGCAGCAGCTAAGCTTCTTGCAGTTTCAACTGTGGCTTGATAGAGTTTACTGAAGTGCTCCTCGTTTAAGCCATTAATTCCACTGGCTATTTTCTCCTTTGCTGAGCTTGCTGGTGGTGGCTCTTGATGGTGTGAAGATGATGTGGAGGCCTCAGTAACAGGTGAATGCAAAGCTGAGTCTGTTGCCACGTTCTCCTTATTCGCTGGAGCCTCTTTTCCTGCTGTAGGTGCCATGGCAATCACCTTAAGTGACTCGAGTAGTGTGCGCTGGTCCTGAAGGGCAAGAGCCATGTCCAGCTGCTCTACCTCCTCCACCCCATGGCTAAGGCACTCATACGAAGTATAGTCCAGGCAGCTAACGGGCCACCTGTTCCACTCCATAGTGCAACAAACTACCCCTGCAGGACAAACTTCAAGGTGCGCATACATTTGGTTGCGCACCAGATTGGCAGGGCAACCATAGCCACTGTTCAGGCAGGGGACCCTCAATAGTGGGCACAGAAGGTGGTGCTCTTCAACTTTGCAGGAATGAAATACAGCTCCACACAGCAGAGGACAGTTGATAAGATCACAAGAAATTCCTGGTTGAGGTCTGACCATACATCTCAGGTTAACACAGGAGACACAATGAACATGTTCCCCCTCCATCTTCAGAGCTGAGAGGGTGTCACGATTGACTTTGGTTGTGAGATGATCCACAGTCCTAACAACGTATGGACAACCTATGAGGAAAAACAAGTAAAAACAATTAAAGATAAAACATGTCAAGACAAGACAAAACCTTATTGATCCATAACCATGGGGTGGGGGTTAACAATGAAAGTCAGACAGAAACAGCAAAGCTTGTTTCACAGCTTTGGTGTGTCTGTCTGACTTTCCATGTGAAGTGCAAAGTGTCAGTATGTGCAATAGCTTATGTCAAATATTGACTTCAGCTACAACCAGAAAAATAGATTAAAATAAGTAGCTCATCATAGCCTTGTTACACTTTTATCTCACACACAACTTTCAGAAGATTAAATTGATCAGGTGTGGTACAAGAGATTTAGCCTTTAATCATGAAGAGCTAATATAATTTGTGCAAACCACCAGGTGTCACTCTAAACCACAAACCAGAAGAAAGCTCCAAGGTTTTTTTCCTCCAACCACTAAAATTAGGTGTTACAGAAATAGGAGAAACTGATCAGATCAGAATTTACAAAGAAAATATGAGAGCAAACTAGATGTCATATTAATATAACTTTAATGACCTTATAAAAAAAACAACATACAGTCATTCTCATGCACCAACCT
>JAPQRN010000017.1:21078600-21093970 GCA_037367275.1 Coranthus polyacanthus
CCCCCCCCCCCCCCCCCCCCCCCCCCCCCAAACCATTATAGCTGTCTTCACTCCTTTTGACTTCGATTGCAATCAGTAGCCAGTAAAGTCTCTCACTCATTATCAGAGGATCAGAGCTTTAAGTCAGTCAGTCTTGACGCAGTGATCAGCTGTAGGGGGGGGGGCTTTGCTTCAAGCCTAGCGCTGACTGTCTATCAGTGTAATAATTAGAAATGTGTGGTTGAAAGCAATAATTTGTGCTATTTATCACATCATTATGTATTTGAAAGTAACAAGGCATGTAATGCTTTGTTATCATAAAAATATATAGAATCTCCCAAAGTTTAACCAACACAGTCAGTGCATTATTCATATCCACTAATGCTAATTTAAGCAGAGGTACACCAATTCTTTACTCGAGTATTTAAAAAAAAAAACTCCAGTAGAAGTACTGATTCAACTTCTTTACTGCAGTAAAAGTGAAAATGTACGGATTCTGGAATACACTCCAAGTATAAAATTAAAACGTAGCCCTTTGAAGGATTTTCCTACCAGCTGTTTCTGTGCAAAGACAACTGACATTCTACCTTAACTTTGGTCCAATGTTCAGATCCAGCAACAGAATTTTCTCTTTTCTCTGCGGCCCACTCACCTTTTCATGTCCGTTTTGTCTTGTTACATGTTTTACATCCTTTTTGTCTCATGACAGCTGTGTGTGATATGCGCTGACAGATACACCGAGGGATCATCTTTTTAATGTGTTATTGTCCGATCCATTTAGGTCGAAAATTGGTTTTGGTGTCGGGAGGCATGCAATTATCTTGAATAAAAATAGCCAACAAGTCCTCTCAAACGCATTAAAAGTAAATTAACGAGCCCGTTTGGATAATGTAAGGAGTAGAAATTACAAGGATGTGTTAACATTTAGGGAGTGAAAGTGAAAAGTTGTCAGAAAAACAAACAAATAGTGCAGATGCATTTCATGAGAAAAATGTTTCACTATTCATGTCTTTCATCTGGATTATGTATTATTGCATCCTCACTTGTAAATAACATAGTGTAATCTGCTTTCTCAACACATTTAGGAAACTATGGGGAGAGTGGCATGGAGGCCTTCAAGGAGCTGGCCTCTCTGGAAGGCTTATGTATTGCCCACTCAGACAAGATCTACAGTAACGCAGGGGAGAAGCACTTTGACCGCCTTTTGAGGAAACTACGAGAACGTCTACCCAAAGCTCGGGTAGTGGTGTGTTTCTGCGAGGGCATGACGGTCCGCAGTCTACTGATGGCCATGAGGAGGCTCGGGGTGTTTGGGGAGTTCCTTCTAATTGGCAGGTATGGATGAACACTGTGTTTTACCTTTTTAATTCATAGTTGAGAGCATCCTTCTGTTTAACAGACTGGAAGGCTGTAGGATGCAGCGTTGCCTTCCTGATGTGCATGTCACCAAGGCAACCAAGAAGAATTAGACCACATACCAACAGCACTGAATAGAAATGTTCTCCAGCAATGAATAATTGGTATTTCTGTCACAGACACAAAACTAGAGAGGGAAACAATGCCTCTAGTCCATTCTCTCGCTGTTTGTGCTCTCTCTTGTTGGCATTTTCATAGCGATGGCTTTTCTCATCAAGCAATGAAGAAGAAGCATGTATCTATTCAACACACGGTGACCTTATTGATTCACTACGAACTGTAAAAAATCTCCTTTTTTAACATCACTTTCTCTATCTTGTATCTTCTCGAATTTCTTTCTCTCATTACCATATTTATCCTCTTCGTCTCTTTCTCTGTCTCTTAGTCAATACTGAGTGACAGTGACTGACTGAAAGTGTAATCTTACTCATTAGAAAAGGGCAAGTAGAGTTGTCTCGCACACTTAATACAGAGACATATTACACTATGAAATAGCCCTCAAGAAACATTCACAGCTGTCAGTTAAAACAACAGCAAACTTGATGCTTTTTTTACAGTTCATTCATGCGATATCTTTTCCCATTTCTAGAAGGAGGGCTTGTTTTTGGGCAGATGTCAAGCGAATGTTACACGAGGAGGACATTAATAAGACAGCTAAGGATGGCCGAGACTTGTAGCCTAGCTAAGCAGTATTTGCAGGAGATTTGCTGAACACTGCGTGAGTGCAGCTCGAACTCTGAGCTGTCATCTTTTAGCAGGAAGCGGCGGCAAAACAAAACTCAAGACAAATGTTACAGTGACATTCATTTTTCCTAAATTACAGGCCCACATGTCACATTTTGACATGCACATTTCTACTACTAGTGCCATTAAATTACAGCTACTGTGTCTTGATTAGATGTTTTGTTTAATTTGTCAGATTGCGTCAGAGTATGTATTTATTTACAAACTAATATAGATTTTTAATTTAAGCCGGGGATGAGTTGTGTTATTTGTTGAGACGTGCAAACGTTCGTGAGGAAAAAAAACCCAGAAAAACGTCCATTTTACAGACAGAAACATGCTGCGCAGAGAGAGAGAAAACTGAGAGACAGACTGACTCATTTGTTGGTTTTGGTGGATTTCCTGGTTCTAAGAAGAAATATAGAGCTAAATCCTGCTCCTCCAGAAGTTAGAGTCGTCGAATATCAATCTATTTGATGTAAATGGCAATGCGTTTTTGTGGCGTTTATTTCTTTTTTCTCTGCAAAGAAGCCGTGCACATCCTCTCTGGTCTGATCAACACCTCCCCACAGTCTGGCACTAAGGAATTTGTTTCTTGTCATTGCTATTATCCAAGAAGGAGCCTCTCCTATTTCCCATAACATCTCCCAGTGGTAAAAATGAAGAGAAGAAAAGTGTTCCTCTTACCAACCTCTGTTTTTGTTGTAAGTGTTCAATGCATATGTGCATATTAAAGTTCTTGGCAGGGGAAGGCACTCTTTCTTTTCAAATGCTGAGGATGTCTTTTAAATTATCCATTATAATGACACTCTAGGGTTACATCTCTTTCCATATCTCGCCTTCTCTCTTTCCTCCATAGGAGATAGGAAAGTGGGTCTTTTTTTAGCATTTGTGGAAGTCTCCATGGGTGGAGAAAAAAAAATTGCTTCTGGGTCACAGAGAGAGAGGAATTCAGAAAATGACGGAGTGTGTAAAAGTGACAGAGGGAGTCTGGGCTAGCACAGATGCCATGCGCGTGCTTTTTGGCATGTAGCGGACAGCTGAATGAAGCTGGCCGACAGGTATTAGCTCATCAAAGACGAGCTTGTATATTAATTCATGCTTTCACCTCTGCAGACGCCTCTTTCTTGATGCATGCGTGTGAGCGCACAGGTAGGGGTTCAAGGGTGTAACATAAAAGAGATGACGAAACATGCAGGCAGGCAGAGTATAGGCACGGCGTTCGGAATGTGTTTTTGTTGCATATTTAAAGCACTGACTAATCATTTTCTTTCATGTCATTCATTTTTAGTGAGTGAAGTTTACAAGAACTACAAAATAATGTTTTCAATCCAAGAACGGTTTGTAATATTTCCACCTCTCCTCGTGTACAAAGGCAGTCATCGAACATTATGCAAACATAGGAAAAAAAGAGTGGCTACGTAAATTAGAAGTAGACACACTGAGAGTTTTGAATGTAAGAGCTTTTGTTTTTTCGCTCCTTGACTAACCTGCTCTTCAGACAAGGGCCAGGTGTGGCAGCGCGCACGGCCCACTTTATCCCTGACCTGCAGACTCTACTCCGCATCGCTTCAACACTTTACATCCACTCTGCGCTGCTATTATCAGTCAGGGGCTCTCTTCTTTCTCTCTTTGTGATATCAGTCATTTGCTTTGTGATATCAGTCATTTGCTTTTCATTTCTCTATGAAAGCAAATGGCAACATTTATTCCTTGCGTAAGCGTCCATACGCGCTGGCACACAAATACAAACGCACACACGCACAAACAAAACACATGTTTCCGGACATATGTAGATTATCTGCTTCATTCCGATCAACAGGACATCGATGTCTGTCTTCTTGTCATGTTCGAAACAGTGCATTTCAAAGTGACCCCGTTAAAACGAAAAACTTTCCGCTTAGACGGAATCAAATGTGCAGCGCAAGAGATGTACTGATGGTGCTTTAGTTATTTATTTTATTTTTTTAGAACAAATGGTTGCGTAACTGAGCTTGAATCTGATTGGGAAGTTAGTGACATCTTCAAGAAGTTTCTCCTTGGATAGAGAAGAGTTCTGTTTGTTTGTCTACAGATTAACATAAGAATTACCTCAAGTAACTGGCAAGGAGACACTTGTAGTAATGAACACACTCCATGGAACATTTGAACATCTAAGCTCATTGTTTTAAGGCGTAAAGGAGGGAGAATATTGGATTCAGATGGGAGATGGGACTCCAACGTGAAACCAGTCTCTGTGTCTGCTGGATGTGTAAACTGATTGCCAGTCGTGCTACAGATGTAAAAAAAAAAAAAGCACTTACTCCTGACCACTTATTCTGCGAACTTATTAGCAAACGTAGGTCAAAGTCAAGTTTTGTAAGTATTTAATGGCTTAATTTTAACCAAACTGTAACCATTATACCTCCACGTGTCACTGTTTGTATCGCATAAAATGGGCTGAACTTATTGGAATCTATTTTTTCTTTCTTTTTAAGCTTTGCAAAGTCACGGCCTTAAAGACGTATCTTAACTGAGCGGTTTAGTTTCGTTCAGTTCAGTTCTGTGTTTTACTGTTTAAAACTATCAGAGACAAATTTCGGCAGCATAAATAGACCACGTTCCATAATGAATAGACCTCAGTAGTGGTTTGGCACATTGCGCCTTAAGAGTTTTTTTTTTTTTCTCAGAAACTCTTTGAAGTAGGTATAGCTTGTGCACTGAATCAAGCCTTTACCACAAAGTCTCATCATAGTGAGGAATCATTGAGAAAGTAAGGAACGCCTAGAGATGAATATGAATAACATTATGAGCTGAATATGTTTAACAGAGACGAAATTGTTTCTCTTTCAGAACATCTTATTGATGATTATAGTGCAGGCATGAAAGTGGGTAGAAGCAACCTTGAAGAAGTTGTTTGTCTTTATTTTCGGTTGTACTAAACTCACTCTTGGATGTTTTTTTTTTTTCAGTATATGAGGGCCATTTTCATCTTGGAATATATCGACATCATTTGGGAACAGGAACTGGATGCTGCCAAATGGCTACAGATTCTTTGCTAGTTGACAAGAGAGAGCAATGCACATAATGTCTCCCAGGAGATGGCTGCCTATATTATTATAGATGCACCACTCTGTTCCTGTTAGGGCGCCTCGGTCAGTGCTTGCAGACAGTTTTCTTTTTACTGAGGAAATCCAGGCCCTTGAAACGTACGAGGTATTTCATGATAGAAACTAGCTTTTCAAAAACATACATTTGTGTTTTACTACTAATTTGAAGGAGGAGATGCTTGAGAACAGAAAAGAAACAGAAACTGTCTACGCATTCTTTTAAGTCCTCTTAGATTTTTAAAAAAAGTGCCAGTGAAACGCACTCTGAGAAAACAGCAGGCAACATGCAAGAGCCAAAAGCAGAAATGTTAATGATTCATATAATGATATAATAGCTTTTAAATGTTATATGTGAAGGTAACAGCTTGTGGCTGTGAGCTGGTATGTATAGTATCCTTGAAAATATCTAGCATTTTAGGTATTCCAGAGGCTATTAAGCTCTCTCGCTGTTAAAGTGAGTATTAAATATCAGATTTTTGAGTAGTAATTTCCACCTACTCAGTTACATAAAGGAATTGCGATGGAATAAGTATCTCTGCTAAGCGGTAGTTTGTGCAGCTTTAAAACCCGGACATGCATCGACTGTACGGTGCCGTTTGTCATCATTCTGTCCTTTTCTCTGTTCCTTGGTTGATTTCTGAATGGTGCCATGGATTGATCCCACCTACCCATTTGCCTGCCTGCTTGCTCTCTTGTAATTAGCAGCATTCGTTCTCTCTCTCTCTCCCTCTAATGCTACTTGAATGCTGTTATTACTAAACATCATTTGCATAAGCTGCTTTTCCACATGTAACGCTCATTTCTGTCCCTGTCTTACACACAGTTTTGGTCCGGGTCCCATTTTGAATGCGTGTTCCTGCTTTTTCTTAATTCCTGACAAAATGGACACAGAAACAGGGATGTGTATGTTCTGCTTGTGAAATGACTTGGCGTTAGTCATTAACAGGTTATGATTGTGTCTTTAGAGACTGTGCTGAGGTGCAAAGAAAGCTGTGAACCCATATTGTGTGTGTCATGCATTTCTGCATTTGGCTGCCCTATTCGATTTTCTGTAACAGGGGGGGACTCAGGTTTTGCTCTGAGCTTGAATAAGTGAAACGTTTAGGGAGAGAGAGAGAGAGAGAGAGAGGGGAGTTGTGGCACGACACGTTTAGCTGCCTTTTTCCTGTCATCTCTAAGGCTTTCATCTCCTCCCTATCTCAGGAAGAGGAGTGCGGAGGATGTGGAATTCTGCCTATTGACTTTGAATTTGGTAAATAGCAGGGATGAATAAAAACAGACCTTATCACTGGCAGCAGTGCTGGCAATAACAGCAAAATAAATGAGCATATTTCTCATGCAGAAAGAAAAGGGTTAAAAGAGCGTTTTGGTGTAATAGAGCTTTTTCCTGAATTCAATTTTATAAAATGTATTCAGATTTATGACTGTATGGATAACACGGTCAAGGAAATAATTTCCATAAAACCAAATGTTTCAGAATAACCTAAACACAGTTTTTAAGTTGTTATGACAAAAAGATGGGTTATAGTCTTCCTGCTTTATCATTGAATGGGTGTGTTTCCCCCAAAGTCTAAGAGAGTTTTTTTTTCCCACAGCTTCTCTTATTCTTTTTTTTAGGATTATCTTGAGATGCATGTGGAATGATCCTGACAATGTGCGATGCGCTGTTGCTCGGTTCGCTTTTTTAGAAAGGACCTTCCTTTAGGCTTCCAGTTTGACCACAACAGCGACTGGTGCATTAGCTATGAATGTACAGACTCAGAGGAGGAGGGAGAAAGAGTAGAGGGCGGTGAAGGGGTGGGTCAAGCTGAGACAAATGCAAAGAAAAGGAGAGATGTCAACCTCTGGCCACCCATTTTTACATTACTCCGTGCGACATGACTCTGTCCTTTTCATCTTTTCTGTGCTAATGCAGCCTACATGGGAGTTTAGCGAGAGTTTACTGGGGCACGTCAAGCAGGAAGTGGTTTTTAATAACGTGAGGTCAGGCCGAAGATGATTTCTTCGCCAGCAGGGCAGGATTTACTGTACCGCTGGAAAAAAAAAAAAAAAAGAAAAAAAAAAAAAAACCCTTGTGTGCACCTTGTGCTACAGTCACCATGGAGATTTTGTTTGGGCTCATGACGGGGTTGGTGCGATCGTCTCACTGCAGATCTGTCACTCAGTCTGTCAGCATGGCTCCAAACACAATAGGCCCTTCTCTGAAAATATGGCTGACATGTGAAAAATTCCACCCAGTAACAACAAAGATTGTAATTATAAGATAAGGAAACAGCGTCTACGTTCATTCAGTAATGGAGCCCTGCCGACTGAATTACTGTGGCTCTGGAAAGTATATTCAAGTTAAGGCAGAATTCATGATTTCATCTGTTTGTGTTCTTCTTTGCCAGGGAGTACAATGATCTGCATCTGAATATTTATAACACGCCTCTGATGTTAATTGAAAGCAGGCACACATTGTCAAGGACATTGCTCTGTTTCCAATTGATGCCTTGTGTTCCCTTGTGTAAGGGGATGGGTGAATGACATTGGAGTGATCAAAAATAGCACACTGGCTTTGCATCTGGACACAATTGTCACATCATGATTCGCAGAGGCTGAAATGCTTTGGAGCGAAGTATAGAGATATAACATGCGTACACAAAAGAGGATAGTGAATAAACGGATAACATAGATAAATCTGTGAGAATTTTTCATTGCAATAATCCTGAAATTATTAGTCAATCCACCAAAATGAATTAATATCCATACTGATAATTGGCGAATCTCTGAAGTTCCTGTCTGAGCTATTCAAATGTGAGGATTTGCTGCAATTCTCTGTTTTATGTCAGATTGAATAGCTGTGGTATTATTAGCTGAACACAAGCATTTGACAATTACTATCTAAAAAATAGGGGTTGGATGTCATTGGGACTCTAAACGAAGCTGACAGTGGATCTTATTATTAGAATAATGAGCAACCAAAATACCAGAAACGTGCAGAAGCGTGTTTCAAAAGTTGCCTAGAGTACCTGCATTCCCTGCCTCACCTCGCCTAACATCAACCGAACCGACTGATAATACAATCTTGTCATCCATCACTCGCTGCTGCCGCCAGTATTTGATGCGGAGACTTTGCCGTGGTATTTAATAGTGAATTGCCCTCCCTTGGCAGTAAAAGCAAAAAGGATTTTCTCACAGCAGTGTTCCCTCTCATTGTAGGGGAGACTGATCTCCCAACGCAAACTGGGGCATAATGAATAAGTAAAAGCAGCCTGGATGGGCTTTTAAAGGCTCCCGAGCTCACCCAAGGCCCTCAATGCCACCTCTAGAGAGTCCTGCTGCCGCCGCTATGTAGCTTGCCACTGCAAATGTTTTAACTCGACAGAAATGAGTGGAATGGGGGAATAGAGAAAGAAACATAAAGGGTCAGAGAGAGACAGCGAAAGAGAGAGAAATTTGGACATGCAACACTTCTGTTCAGTATTTTGTTTCTTTGACTTCGTTCATTTCACGGTGGAAATGACCGGTTCCTTGTGCGATTGAAATGCAACCGCCTTAAACATATGTCACGTGGTTACAGATTTAAATGTCGAGCGCCGCAGAAGTGACTCCACCTCCACCGGCAAAATGGTGCTGCTTACTTTACTTTATAGCAGTAGTAATACAGCTCTGACAAGGGTCATTCTGAATAATATTATTTTGCTCCTCCAAAAGATGACAAGACGCTGCAGATGGACAGCAGACAAAATTATATAAAGATATAAAAGATGCGTGTGTTTCCTTTTTTTTAAAAACAATAATACAAATACATTTGTATTTACACCAGCGTTATGTGAATGACACAGATATGAAAAGTTTTCCCATTAACTACCTGAACTTTTAGTTTAATACTCGCATAGAGCAATTAGGAAACTCTTGACTCCCTTTTCCTCCCCTTCCTCTTTTTAAAGTAACTCTTCCCATTCATCCTCCAGGGGAAACAGTGCATGTGATTAAATCTCTGCCCTGCCAATTAATTCATGGCTTCATAAATATACAAATGTGCTATCAAACTGGAACTAGATCATCCGACAGAGTCAGGGGAGCTCTCAGTCTACTCGCTGTTGTATGCTACTCTATAAATTATCCAGCTGTTGGCATGCTGTGCTCTTCTTAACAATGTCATACATAATCAAGCCTCAGAAAATCATCACAATACATACTTCCCATTATTCAGCATATGCCATCAAAGCGATACTATGATGCCGATTTGACTTGATTTACTTGAGATAAATACTAACTTTTGTCATTCATGAAAGTTGGAGGAAAACTGTAATTAAATATAATACTGTCAAGTTGAGCCTCAGCTCTGTGGTCGTGTAACTGTGACCATATCTGTGCATGTGATGCATTGACAGGTTTATTCATTTAGACGCTTAAACCTTAGGGCAAATGATGTCATTCTGCTAAGAAGCGTGCAAAAATTAGAACAGCATGTTTCAAAAGCAAGAAAAAAATGACCTTTTTGTCATTTAGGTTTGAGGATTATTTGACTTAACCAAAAGTACGAGGCAGCTCTTGCAAAACTCTGCAATTAATGTCGATGTTATTTTGAAATTCTAATGATCTAATGTATTTTCTGCTTTCTACGCCTTGTCTATCTTCATGCAATTACTGCAGAACTAATGACTGAAGCTAATACCATAGCACTGACTCCATAATCTACTTAAACAGGTGTTTCTCCAGTATATCTGACTAAGGTTATGCAATAATGTGCCTTCAAATATGCAGTGTGAAGCTGTGGAACATTGAGGTGACGTTAAATCAGATTTTGTCCCATTAGGCGTCCCCCTGGTGGCCTGAGAGTTTTGACGAGCTGTTTGGAGTTGTGCCAGACAGCACGCTCCTGAGAGAGGAGAGCGAGAAGAGAGAATGTCATTTTACTTCATCACAAACTCCGCTGTGAGAAACAGTCAGGCATGTCTTCAGTGTCTTGTGCATAATTCATGTAGAGGGTTGAACGCCACTTCTCTATCTAAAAACCAATCTGTTTTCCCGCTATTTTGTTAGAACCAATATGTTAAACACTAAACTGTATTGAATAGGCCGCATTAAATGCAGCTACTCTGCCTCATAAGGTGCAGTTAAGATAAGAACCACGCGTAAGGTGCTGTGTCCGTCCGTGTGTCTATCTGTGATGCAAAGACTGAGGGAGAGGGGACAGAGATTTGTATTCACATGGAGTGAATGAGGGAAATGTGACTAGGTCCAATGAAATTCACATGTCTCTGACTCTAAACTCAATTAGGCGATTGAAAAGGATGACCCAGCTCAGTTGTTTTGTAAATATACAGCAAAAAAAACCCCAAACATTTTCCGAGCCGTAACAGACAGATACCGTAACTTAAAATAAATGTAAAAGGGTCTGAGTGATTGTAAATATAGTATTTGTCCGTTCTCAGAATTTGTGTGCATATGGTGACAGTAGGTGCACAAAGTACAATTTATACTTTTAGATCTTAGTCCACGCTTTAGGAAACACCATTTGCTTCCAATCTAAAGTTGTTGAGCACATGCGATGCATTGCAATCACATTTTTTTTATGTACTCCTGCTAAAATGTCTTTCTTAAAAATCCAGTATCCTTTTCACGCATGTGTGTAATGTAAAGCTGCACGTGTGGAAGTAAAGCAAAGTAAAACTGTAGGGCTTCTTCTTATTGGCAAAAACATCTTCAGGAGGCTGTGGTTGGATGTGGGTTTTTTTTTTTCCATTTAGGAATTTGCATTGGTTGCACTGCATGTTTAATACGGTAAATGACCTCAAAAGCAACTTGGGGGGTGTTTTCTCACTATGATCTGAGCATCTCTCCATTCAGGTTGCGTTACTGCAAATAATGTGGAACAGCTGAATATTTTGAGTGCACTTTTTAACGAGCTAGTTGTTTGCTGAATAATTCTGTCCCAGAGCGGGCAGGTCATTTACCTTTAGAGATCGACTGGTTGCCTGCAGGTACATGACATGAGGAGGTCAGAGGCATCTCAAGATACTTTAACAAATGGATGACATGTGCTCTCCTTTTCACGGTAGTCTAATGCTTCCATTAGGGACGTGCAGAGAACGGGGTGGGGGTGTACACACAATTTGTGCTTTTTCCAAATGCAGCCCTGTATTTGTTCCCATCCGTAGGATCCATATAGCTCGGGAAACGTCATACTTTTTTGCACTACGCCGGTGCGCAAATTTAGTTGAATGTCTCGTTTTTCTTGATGGACGGTAATTGACGACATAAAGGTCAGAGACTTTGACCTGCACGCCTGAACACACACGTCCTTATCCATCACCCAGGGCATCCCATGTGTGCAGGGTAATTGGTTCTATGGTCAGTCATACCTAATTGGTGTGTAGCTGTCAATAGCACAGGTATTTCACTGCAGTAGCTCAGAGCCCGTGGAGAGAAAAATGTTGCCCTAAACCGGCACTGGCTCAGACAAGCTCAGCGCAGTGCTGTTTATCTGCTAATTTATTTTTCAGTGTCCCCTTCACTGGTGTTTTCTATTGCTCTCAAAGCCCACCGGCCAGCTGTGTGTTCAAATTACCCTGGTAGGGGAGAAATTCTCACACGGAGGGTTCCGCAAGCCAACAAACAAGCAGGCTGGAGGGATTGTCGAAAGCTTACAATTACGTCTGTGGTGCTATGGTAGAGTTTTCCATCTTCTTAAATTGAGGATTGCTGCCCTAGACTTGAGATAAGCCCCTATAGTGTGACCAAGCTAATTTAACATGGTTACAAGAGTAGAGGATGTAGTAGTGGAATGTTATTATTAAAAAGAAAACAACGTACATGACCGTGAGTCTGGACCTCAGATGTTATTTTATCATATTTTCCGTCGCGTGATGGAAACTGGTTGATTAATATGAAATATTTTATATTACTTCTCTTTATGTTGTTATGGTGCTCTGGATGTTCAAATGGCATTCGCGTGTTTCTATAATCCATCTGTCTTTTCCATGATGAGAAAACATCTCACTCCAAGTCTGTTTATGAGTAGATCTTTTTGATTTCTTTGTGAAACATTAAAGAACTTAAAAAACAAACTGTAATAAATTGTAATAACAATGCAATATGTAAGGGATAATGTACAGTCAGGCGGTTATTAGTGTAGGTCTAGAATATTGACTGGCTTTTTGACATCGCCCTGCTCACTACAAGGGAACTTACTAATGAAATCAATAGTTTGGTATTGACGTAGAAATGTTTTTTATTGATTTGAAAATGATCTCCAGAGTCTTTGATCAAAACTGTGCTCATAGCAACAATCAGTCATGCAAAACCTAATGTTAAAGACTTGTGTCAGTGACAAAAATACCACTATTCATTAACAGCATCTCTCACTCAAATTCTGATTACTCTCTTTTCCTTCATCCTGACGGTTTTGAACAATCGTTCCCAAACCTTTTGAGCTTGAGACCCAAATGATCAGTTTTGTGTCTCCTCGGGACACGTATTTACAAAAATAAGTCATCAACTGCTATTTGCTGACTCTTCCACCGTCAAAACAATGTCGACTTGGTTTTGGTCATTACTCAATGACAACTGGCGACTCAATAAAAACAGCTCCGCAAGCTATTTTGGGTCGCGACCCTTAGTTTGGGAAAGGCAGGCTTTGAGGAACGTTGCTGCTTATCTTCGCTCTTTCACCTCATTTACTCTACTTTACATCTCTCTATCTTGTATAATAGAGAGGAAATGTCATGTTGCTTCTTCAGTCTTTGTATTATAACTTCTTTTTCTTCTCTTTCATTGCCACAGTGATGGATGGGCAGACCGTTACGAGGTTGTTGAGGGATACGAGCAGGAAGCAGAGGGAGGAATCACTATGAAGCTGCAGTCAGAGGTGGTCAAGTCCTTCGATGATTACTATCTGAAGCTGCGTCTGGACACCAACACCAGGAACCCATGGTTCCCTGAGTTCTGGCAATACCGCTTCCAGTGCCGTCTGGCAGGCCATGCACAGGAGAACAAGAACTACAAGAAAGTCTGCTCTGGTGGGTGACAACAGAGAGATTCAAATTTAGATTGAAGAAATAAAGAGTTGTTTGTAAATGGTAGGGGAGCAATAACTTAAAATAAACAGGCAACCCGTTTTATTTCTCATTTATTGCTCCGAGGTATCGCTCGGAATATTGCTCTATTCTTTCATCTAGTTACATTTGCCCAGAATGCTAATCATTAACAATAACAAAAATGTATTTTTCTGTTTCCCTCCCTGAATATTCTCTCCCCTTGCTCTCAAAAGGTGACCACGGTAAATTGTGCTCTTGGCTTTTTAATAGCATTAAAATGCAATGACAAGAAATCCAATCAAAAATAAAAAAGGAAATGAAAACTAATCAAAATGACATTAAAAAGAACATCCAGCATGCTTTCAAACAGGAGATAAATAAAATGATTTAGTGTTGTTTAATGCTGCTATGCAGTCATAGTTGCTTTTCTACAATTTCTTACTGTCTTTATCACACGTTTGCATATTTCTTTTATTCCAAAGACCTTCAAGGTGGTAAGTGCACTTTTCTAGCTACTGTTATGGTGATGTTTTATCAAATTGCACCTGCACTTTGCAAGCATTTGACTTCTCCAAGACGGGAAGAGTTTGACTGATGCTTTGTTAAACACAACACTCTTTAATGTCTTGAAACTGATGTCTTGATCCCTGCAGTCCCCGGCGCTCGGTCAGAGCGAGGTTTGCATCAATCAAACTCTTATGTGGAGCACTGAGCTTATTCATACTTTATGGGACGTAAAAAAGAAAATAGCTTTACACTTTGAAAAACTGCGCAGAGGAATGGCTCACCTGGCACACACTGTACTGAGATAGATCACACCTTTTGTTTTATTCTGTATGTGCATGTTGATGTCAAAGAAATATCAATATTTTAAAAGCACTGTCTAAGGAGGCAAAGAGAACTCATATTTAAACATTGAAAGAAATATCATCATGCAGGGATGCAAAGGAAATGTAGCATTTTTGATTTTTGTCTTACATTTTTTATTTCTTAAAGCATTTACAGTGAGTCAGTGCCTTGTACTTTTGTGCAGCTTGGCATCCACAATCTTGGGAGTTTCCCTGACAATAGTTCTCCACATGTGTTTCCTATCGAGCCTTTGGACACGTTGTGATTTCCCTGTATGCTGTACAATATATTTTGCTGCAAAAGGGTTCTGTTTTGCAATAATGTCTGGTTTTAATTTTACCCCGCACTGCGGAAATGACCAAATAAATAGTTTTGCAGCATAATATTTTCTGTGCTTTTATTCTAACACTGTTGCACAAACACAGCACAAAACACCGAACAAGAAAGCTTTCCTGAACAGGAAATCAAAATATTTCTGTCAGTCTAAAGCCCCCTTCTTTTCCTTTCTAACAGGAAACGAGAGTCTGCACGAAAACTATATTCAGGACAGTAAAATGGGCTTTGTCATCAACGCCATCTATGCCATGGCTCATGGCCTCCATGACATGCACAGGGAGATGTGTCCAGGGCAGGCGGGGCTGTGTGAGGCCATGGACCCTATTGATGGCAGCAAACTGCTGGACTATCTGCTCAAGACTTCCTTCAGAGGAGTATCAGGGGAGGAGATATATTTTGATGAAAACGGGGACACCCCTGGCAGGTAAGAGCAACTATTCAGGTTTGAATGTAGAAAAAGAAAGGAAAATGCTAATAGAGATTTCACATCTTTGCTTTGGGTATCTGTGAATTTCCCATCTCACATTCTCCTAGTCATTAGCAGGCATGCACATGCACACACGTATGCACCAATCTTGAGCATGAAAGGATGTAATTAGTTTGGACTGGAACAGATTCAGTGGATTGTCCGCTGTGGCAGCCACTTTCATCTTTCTTCAGTCCAACAGACAGCATTTGACAGTGAGAAAACACAGCCGTGTCATTCCTCCGTCAGCCAGGGGGTCAGGTGGATATAAAAAGTATAAAAATGTGGCCACAGTTTGCATTGGAATAAAACATGTCACACTATGGGGCTATAAGAAACAAGGTTTGCTAAGATGTGGGATTGTTATCGTTAAATTACTTGCCACTTTCCATCCTTCCTTTATGTCTCCTCTCCTCTCCTCTCCTCTCCTCCTCCTCCTCTCCTCTCCTCTCCTCTCCTCTCCTCTCCTCTCCTCTCCTCTCCTC
>JAPQRN010000017.1:21122289-21137940 GCA_037367275.1 Coranthus polyacanthus
AATGTGATTTGCTTTCTCTGATTGCCCACTTTTTCCTTCTATTGTACACTCTACTGTGCAACATCTCATAGGGAAGGAAACGTCTGCAGCTTGTAAGCCTGCAGTTCTCATCGCTCAACCGTACTCTTGGAAGACCCTGCAGTCTCAGCTACCTCTTCTCACCATAAAGACTACTTCCTTCAAAGCAGCCAAGCTTAACTTACTCCCAGGGTAGGAAATATTATACGATTTATTCTTTTATCCCAGACTTAGTTCTGTACTCTGTAATGTATGTTCATCAGGATCCAGCTGCTACCACAGTTGTATGTGTGTCCTGGTTCTCGCATATTATCAAACACAGACTCTTTATTACCATGCAATGCTGGTTAATAATTGTAAACCATACCAGGCAAGGCTTCACACCATCTACACAAAATGTTCTTCTCAAATTAATTGTTTTTCCTGATTCATGGGTGCAGCTCATTATTTCAAATATATCCTAAGCTCTCATCAGTATGGCTGATCTACTTACAACCATTATACAGTGGTGAGCAGAGGATATCTGCCTACCTCGGATGCTCTGAAAAGCAGTAAAAAGCATCTGTCCTAGTCTCTATTAATGGGTGCTACTTGGCCTAGAAGAAAGGGCCTACTTTCTGGGGTCAGGTGCAGGTATGCAGCAGTGCAATTACCACTGAGCCATAATCACACACATAGCACTCAACTTATGATGCTCACACGCCCCGTAATATACGCCCACTAGAGAAAAGCTGACCTGTCCATGATTTTACGCTGCAGTACAATTTTTTTGAACACTGTCTGTCCTGTCAGTCCTTGTATAAGTGGTGTTGTTCTCGTGTTTTACCAGTCATTCTGTGATCTTATCTATATTAATTGAATAACCGTGTACAAAACAACAGTGCAAATACTTACTTCTTCTTCATGGACACCTCCTTTTCTTTAATTTTATTTCCCTTTCACTGCAATTTCCCTCTGTCTTCTGTCCCTACTTTCTTTTCTCATTTGTATGCTATCTTTTTCTCCTACAGCACTAGCCCAGCTCCCTCTCACTGCCCATCCATCTAGTTAGGCTGTGATGGCTGAATTATGTAAAGCTAATGGGGCCAAGGAAGCGGGGTTTGGTTTTCTCATGCCTGGCCAGGCCCTGTGAACTCAGCTTGGCACTTGACAGAGGTTATAGCACTTTTTAGTGTTCGACCCTCTCAGTATGCATAGTGTACTCGGCAGAACCATAGTTCCACCGTTAAGACTATGTTTTATTTAATGGAATGCACTGTTTGGTGCATTTTCCCGCTGACTTGTACTAATAGCACAAAGAGTGGAGCCACAGAGTTATGCACTCCTTGCAATTATTCCCAATATCAGATGAAGAATTATAAAATAATTTAGCTCAGTGTTAGTGAACATGTTTTTATTAAAAGGCTTGTTTCTTCATTTTCCAGACGCAATGTGCTGTGCATCCACACAAAGGCAGCACTGGGCTACAGTGTCCACCTTTTCAGCAAGACACCCTTCATCTTTGGGGATGAAGAAACCATCATGTCACACCTCACCAAGGTGACTTATGCCCTTAGCGATCGGTTGGCAATAAGTGTCCAGGCTGTGTCTGAAATCGCTGAAATTATATAATAAACAAAAAATAATACACTCAGTAGTGAGCAGGAAATCGAGATTTCAGACAATCATCATCATTGCCATTCAATGGTATAACAGCTGTGGAATTGTGCAACAGTAATTTTTGTACCTGTAAAATGTGCTGCCTTGTATACTATGTGTGGGAGTGTTGGCAGAAACATGCCATGAACGCTACTTTTGTCATTCCATTGAAGATTTAATAAGGGGCACTGTAGTGCATAGAGAGATTGGATTCTTAAATAAAATAAAATGGCAGACATTAAGTATAGTAATACAATATGTAGCAAATAGGGAGCGATTTCATACACAGCTCTAGTGTTGAATGTATTGCTGAATGTATCATTTCATCATTAAAACCATTCTTTCATTTGAGAAAAAATGCTTTCGTCATGTATTTCATCCACAGTCCCACACAATTGGCATACTCTTTTATATTCATATACCTTAATGTGATTCATGGTACTGCTTTTCTGTTCTGTTTAACTTACATTTAGTGTAATTTGCACAAGTAAACAAAACTGAAACGCATCCCTGCTGTGCCCTGCTTTAAACAGGAAAGTGCTCATTTTACTGAGCAGGCATCATCCATCTTGATGGCCCTGTCCAGAGTGGTGGCTTCCTTTAGTAATGACGAGGACCATCAAGCAGCCAGGAGAACCCTGGAGGAGGCTCACTGCCCCCAAAACATCAGCACCACCCTGAGAAAATCGGAACACAACAAGGTAGCTCCCTTACATATGCTGTACATGCAGTATAGTTCAACAGGAAAACCATAGTTTACATGCACATGCAGTTACATCTGTGATGCATAATTATGTCAGATCATTAATTCTGATCGGACTTTGTAATGCACCTGTTTTATATGATGTAATTTTGTGACTAATAAGTTAAGCTAAAATCACTGTTGTATATACTTATGAAGCAATGAAGGCAGGAATGTTATTAAGTACTGAACATGCCTGTATGTTTATCAAAAAATATTTATTGTTTTTTGTTAATTCTGTTTTCATTCAACGTTTGAGATATTTTAATGACGTACATTGGTATTTAACATCAATCACTGGCTCATGCATTTATTTAAAAATTGTGAACGGATGCCTTTACAAAGAAGAGGTGTGTTTGACTTCAGAAGTTTATGTGTAAGCTGTGGCGTCTCAAGCACTTACTGTGTATCTACAATGTTTTAACCCTTGTACGGTATTTGGGTCAGATTGATCCGTTTCAAATTTTTACAAAAAGAAAAAGGGTACAGGTATACATTTTTTTCTACCTGAAACTCAGTGGCCTTAGCTTATTTTCTGTGATAAACATGTACAAAAAATTTATTAAAATTTGAGCACACATGCTACTATACCCCACACATTTACGTCCTTCATATGGTCTTCGGGTCAGTTTGACCTGCATACACAGGGACACACAGAAACATAATGTTACATTGTTATAACATAAGCTCCGAGAAGCTGTTTGATCTCACTTTCCTGCACTCTTTACCCTCTGTCATGTGACCACCTTCAAACCCCTTGAATCCCCAGAATCTTCCACCCTCAGTATGACCCATTTTGACCCTACGTATACCAGAGTATCTCAACAGTAAAGACAACACAAGGATTAAATCACAAAAATACTAGAAATACCTGGGAATACATGTTCACATCTCACCTCTTTCTCCCTTCTGTGCATGTTCTGTATGTCTGTGTGTTTTGGGGCCCATACCTGTAGGTTTTTAACTCTGCAGTCTACCACATGTTTTGTGAGGCCCTTGGCAGGAAACTAACTTCGCAGGAGCAGTTTGCCGTACAAGCCCTCACTGCGGATCCCTCACTCTTGGCCACTGACCACAAAGAACACATCCCTATATGTAGGGCCTTATATATAATATACAATTTAAGTGACACAATATTGATCTAATTTTATTAGAAAAAAAAGTTATTTTCTGCATTATATTTCATAGTATTTCAGTGTTTACTGTTGCATCTAAGTTGTTGTGTTGTTAACTGTCTTAAGCGGATGCAGAGCCTCCAGAAAGCTGGAAAAACAGGCAGCCTACGGACAAGGAAGTCAAGGCAGTCACCACTCTGCAAGCTGGATTCAAAGGGCGCTTCGTGCGAGAGATCTTTAACGCCTCAAAACCTGGTAAACACACCAAAACTCAAAAATATCAGGGTCAGTTTTAGATCATATCCTTAATTTGAAAATGTACAAATGTTGACTGGACAGCCAAAGCCAGTAAATAACGGCAAAAAATTAAAACAAACAAAAAGACAGCGGGATATCCTTTTTGTTTTGTGTGGATTATTATTTCTTCATCGTGAAACACCCACAGAACACCTGCTTTGTACCTTCACTGTTTGATTTAGCCCAGTGACAGTTATTGAGCCTCTGAGCAGAGGCACAAATATGTATTGATGGGACTGCCACTCTTTCTAATCCATCCTGACAGACGAGGGGTGGCCACAGAGGGGATACACGCATATAGAAAACACACATGCACACATGCATACACGTATATTCACACATTATTCTGCATCAACACGTGATGAAGAGAAGGCATAGAGAATATGTATATCTAACAGTTTGTTGGAAAGGATGAGATGTTAAACAGTAAGAGTAAGTTATTTTTCTTTAACTTTAGTCAGCCATCTTATTTTGGAATATTTTTGTATTTAATACTGTTGCAGCAGCAATTCTTGCTCAGGTCGTAGGGCTACACGTGTTTTGCTTTGGATGCTTTATAATAAACACCATACAGCACATAGAAAATGTACCTTTTGCAATTTTTTAAAAATGTTTTTCAGTTTCAGTGTTTTCAATATCCCATTCCTGCAGAAGCAAGCAATTATGTTACTTATTCTCAAGGTGCATCTCCTCTTTGTTGATTCCAGAGGAAACACTTGAGGTGAAACATTGCCCAGACACTCTCTGTTTATTACTAGAGCCTCAAGCTACCCATGTCTTCTGCAGAAACAACACATGACACTGTCACCCGATGAATTACTTGAACATATGGGAGTACGTGCAGCCTCATTAATGCAGCATTTGCATAAAACAGCGCTGTACTACAGAGTCAGTGGGATTTTGTCTAAATTTTTTTTTTTTTATTGCCTGAAAATGTGGACTGAGAGAACCCATCTGCTAGCAAAGCTAAAAAAACATTGCTGGTTGTTAAGTGGCACTAACATTAGTGCTCACATACAACAGCTTGACTTCAGTGAAATAGTCCCGTCATGGTTCAACTTCTTTTCTAATTGTATTCATTTTCTGCTCAACGCACAAAGTACATCTCTTAGATTGACACATAATTTAATGGTAAAATGGCTTTTAACTTTGCAACTTGGATTTATTTCATTTCATTTTCATTTAGTTCTTTCATACTTTTCTTTTCACTTTTCTATTTTATTACGTTGATCTTGTTTTCCCTCTTCCTCTGTCTTTTTTCTGCCTGCCTTGTTGCCTCTCTTTGGTTATAAAGATGATAGGAGGTCTTCATCTCTCAAAAGCCAGGCTTGGCCTCTATAATGGCTGTATCAATTTGGAAAAGTGGCCATTTGAAAAGGAGAGCTGAGCACCAGAGATGTAGGCAAAGGGAATGTCTATCATTCAGCTGTCTCCTCAGAGCGTTTCTCGCACGTACTGTACATGCACTGAGACACGCATGCCCATGAACAAACAGTACTGCATCTTTCATCATAGCTGCTGATCTGTCACATCGGTTACCTGTCTGCCGTGGTATGTGCGAAGGTTAACGTTAAGGTGTGAACATTCTCCTATCACCTCACGTTAAATGAGGTAAAAGTGCATTTTACAATTCCTGTTTCCTGCTCTGAACTAGGTCAGCTGCAATCATTTTTTTTATGTGCGTGACAGCAACATGGATTGTCTTTCATCTTTAATGGCGGTTACTTTTTCTGTGTGCGTGTTTGTGTGTGTGTGTGTTCATATGATCCAGGCACCAAGGAGAACGTGAGTGCATCTAAGATCCTTTTGGACATGTGGCCGATGGTTGAAACGGATGCAGACAAACATGCTGCCTTCTTGCTACGGTAAACAAGCACAATTTTTGGACTAAAGTGAAACGTACTAGCAGTAAGTAACAATAATTAATGTCTGAAAAATTCTTAATTTTATGAATATGTAAGAACAGCACACACCCTAACCCTAGAGTTTGTAATGACATTGTGTGAGGGAAAATGAGGGCACTGCCTATAATACCTGTGCCAAAGCTGTGTACATTACATGGCATCAGTTTAGCCTCTCTATTGCACCGCATGCCCAGAATCTGCTACCTCTCCTGGTTGTGGCGGCCTGTGGCGGCCAGGCAGGGAGCATTTTCCACATTGTGTTCCATCTTTTCCCAGTGGTACCATCTGCTGTTTATCCTTTCCTCGTTCCAATCGGCTAGCAGCGTCTGCCGAATGACCTGCTGCCTGGGGAAGTACAGTATGTATGTGCACGAGCATTTAGGGCTTGGTCAATGTGTGTATCGAGGTTGTGCCACGGGTTTCTCGGGCGGTAAGCCTTTAAGCAAGCATTGACAACATCCACTTTAGACAAAGTTGATGCTGAGATTTGAAGTGGATCTACTATCTACTAATGTGGAAATAATTAAAGCTGTAGTGAGCAGAAATCAGGAAGAGTAAACGCCAAAATTTAAAATACCCCCCTCCTGCTGGTCTCACCTCTCTGTCTTAAGCATAGACTGTATATAAAGATAGACGACCAACACTGTTTCATGCTACTACTAAGCTAAAGTATCACAGGTAGGGGAACTGCTATGTTGCTTTTTTTTTTTGTTCGCCACAGAGTCTTTGCAGTAGAGACGTGTCATTACAGCTGTCACTAAATCACTTTTATACCCCTCTCTGAAAAGACCTGTGATTGGCCAAAGTCTCCCATCACGTACTAGATTTCCTGAAGCCTGAAATCAGAGCCAACAGGAGGTGCAGAGGTCTAGTTTACTCTCAGACCACTTGAATTACAATATGCTATCAATTATTATTACATTTTTGGTCAAAGAATATCGCCAGCTGAAGCTTTAAGTCAATCATTATCAGCTACATTATAATTATAGTATGTTTTCTTCTTATCATATATAAATTATTTTCTTTCGTTCTACGTCATATATGGATTAAGGTACTTCATTTGAGATGTCAGTTTTTAAAGCATTCTCCTCTTCTTTGCCTGAACAGTTTTATCATCGACCACTCTGAGAAGAAAGCTGAACTCTACTCCTGGCAGCAGGATGAATGGGCCAGAATCACTTTTACTGATTATTCCATCTCCCTTCAAGATACAGCCAACTCTTGGGTTTTGGTCTTCAGGTAAGCACACATTGTAGCATTTTGATTAGACTGGACAGCGCGGAACTCCAAGGATGAATTCCCAGCCCGTCTTAAATAACCTGGAGGATTCCAAGTGTAAATACCTGATGCCCTCTTTTAAGCTTATCACATCGTTTTTGCCTTTTATTTATGCACGTAACTCAAATTTCTGTCTGAGCAACCCTCCATGAATATGTTTAAATGTCTCTTTTTTTTACTCCATTTTATGTGCGTGAAGAGAAGTGTTCCTGATTCCTGAAGAAATGCTGCTGATATCAAAGGTCTACTCCCCAATTCCGAACTGTCTGTTGCATGTCATTGATAATGACACCAGAGAGGAGCTGAAGATCGTCTTAAACAATGTTGCCCACCATATTTATACACCCAATAAGGTCTGTGCATATTCAACATTCTTGCACTTCAAACTTTAATGTTCTTGCCATGTTGTTGGCATTTTTTTTTTAAATTTTGGAACAGTACTGTACTACCTTCCCAGGTATTCCGTGATGCAATGATTTAGTTATGGTTACATACTTGTTTCACTGGAGATATTCCTAGCATTACACGTAAAAACATAAGAGAAAATATTCAATGAAAGTTGCCTTTGTCATCATTGATATCTCCGTTCCAGCTTGGTTATACCTTTGTAGCTGAGGCGGTCACACATGAATCACCTCCTGTTAGTGCCACATGGAGGATACGCTTGATCGCATCAACGGAGCCCCTTCCGAAACTGGCCAATGAGACTTCACTCAACAAGTTCTCAGTGAAGGAATTTCGTGATTATTACATTCCCAATGACAAAAACCTCATATGTCGGTAAGAGACACCATTGTGGGGAATTTACTTTGCTTAAAAGTTAAGTTCAGTACCAATTACAGGAGTTAAACTGATGAATTAGAAATACATTTTTACTGAATGTGAATCATGAAGACAATATAATCAAAGCTTCTTGGTCTCAATATTTCCCATGCACGGTACTGTATGTAGTATAGTTTCATATAACAGTCAAAGAGCAAATACCTTATTAAACTTTCAGTGTATAACTGGAAAATGGTATGCATTAGCTTTTGAAAAAAATCTATTTTCCAAAACAATAGTAAGGCTTCATGGAGACTGTATACCTAATCATCTGAAACATCTCCGCAGTTACTCTGTGCAGGTAACAGCAGATGTCCTAGGTACAGTTCAGTTCCAGACTTCCAAGTCAGATGTGCTGATACGTCTGTCCATTCTGGACCACGAGAAGGAGGTGGCTGGGAACACTGGAAAGGGCCATGTAATAATTCCTGTGTTCGTCTTCATGACCAATAAAGGTGTGCACTTATTTGATTTTAGAAATGAATGGTCAAAGAAATCCTGCTTTTGTAAAACTGTGGCCAAAAAAGTACAGCATATTTTTTTAATCTGTTCAAATGTTAGCTTGACACACCTTGTTTTTGGAATTTCTTAGATACTGCTTTAGGGGTTCTCATGTAAATGTCTCTCATGTTGTCATAGTTCAGTAAAGGTCAAATCCAAAATAAGTAAAACAAAATCCTCTAATACCTTCTCATACAGAATGATAGTTCATGCAATCTGTGCTTACTGCATTCCCTTCATTTTAGAAATACAAGTTAGATGAATCAGACTCATTCAACAAATTAATTGGGAGTACTGCTTTATAGGAAAGTGTCTGTGTGGTAAACACCAAAAATGAAATACCATGTATCTCTATTATGTCTAAAAACCTCAGCAAATAGTACTTAAAACCATCTGCATGAATAAATACCACTAGAGAGGCAAGTGAGAAAAATGTTTTTAAAAATGCAACATTTCAAAACTGACTACCGAATTAATATAGAGCTTGCTTTTCTTTCTTTTTTATAGCTACGCTGGCCTAGATCAACAGTAGAATACAAGCAGACACAAAAGCTCTTCACAACCTGCTTCCTAAACTCTTTTCACTTTGTGCCTCCGTCATTCACAAATGGACAGATTGCTGACCACGCGTGCCTTTTCTCAGATAAAAGTTTGATTTAAATATCTCTGTTACAGCCCGCAGTTGCACAGATGAGAAGAACCAGATCCAGAAGGAATGCACGACCCAGGACAAGGGAGTCAATATATCAGACGGTTCCAAACAGAGAGCTGATGGGAGCGACGTGGCTGGGAAATCAGGCTCTTCATCTGACCAGTACCAGCCTCCCACAGAGACTATGGTATCACTGACAACTGTCTGCGTGGTATCTGCTGTTGCTCAAACACTTCACTGATCTCACTTGCACATGCACACAAGCGTGCATCTCACTTTCCCTCTCTCTGTCTTTCTCACCCACTTGCTTGCTGCCTGTGTTCATATCAATTTTTCACTGCCAGATACACATAACGCCTTACTTGCAAGCATGTACTCACACACATATGAACTTGCACACACCCACACAGACAAAATGCGAAAGAGGAGAGCAGCAGAAACTGGTGGGATAGTTTTCTTGTTACTGTCTTATCAGTGCTTGTCAAGGAGCAGTGATTTGTGTGTGATTTATGAGTCACTCCATCGCTTGAAGACCCCCCCCCCCCTTTCTAATGGATCAGCTTGAGTATATGGTACATTTTATATAGGTTTAATTTCTCTGTGATGACTGACACTAATACCTGTTAAATTATCCGGAGAACAACCCATCATTTTAATGTTCTCTCAGCACCTGCTTACACCTCATAAATAAGTACTCTTAATTTGAAATTAACAGCAGAGAACAGAGCCTTTTAACCACAGTAACCCCAGAAGTACGAATCAGAAATGTACATTTTCGCAGTAGATCCACTAATAAAAAAGTTAACCGTGTGCTGACATCGATAGTAATCAGACGGATCATGTCAGATCCCATAGATCAGCAGCGGGCCAGAATAAACAGCTATTGATCATGACTGAGAACACTGATCAAGACTTGGAGCAGAGGGTCAGTGATTTGTTTTGCACCAGAGGGACACAAACTAGACTAACAGTATTGACACTCAGTAATGGTGGATTAAGGGCAAAGCTTCCTATACTATAATGTGTTCTGGACTTACTTATACACAGGTATACAAAGAAACAAACAAACATGCTGATGTGGCTTTCAGTTTATGCATAGAGGAGAAATAAGTGCAGTTTTTCTTTAAGACCAATGCGTTTCTGCTACTGAATCGCCACAGGTTTTAGCTGTAAGTTCACACAAAATAGCATGTCGTCTCATGCTGTGTTTGACTATATACTGTATGCCACATCACTTTCACTGTTTTTGTGTTATTTTGGTGTGTCTGTCTGTCATAATGTACAGTATATGAAATGTTGAGATGGGTGTTGTACATTGACCTGACTTCTGTATTTCACAGGGTCATAAATACGTGGTGCAGGCAGAGGTGCTTCATAAGAGCTGGGATTTGGATGAATCTCAGCTGGCTTTTGTCCATATGCTCAGAGACTTGGAGAAGAGTGAAATGAAAGGTACATATTTAAGACAGTCACAAATGCCACATCACACCAACGGAGACGCTGAGTGACTCAGGAGAAATGCAAGAAAGAATGTCACTGCTAATACTCACTTGAAAACATAAAAATATGTTCAGCTAATGTTTTAAAGTAACACAAGTTTTTAAACATCCAAATGAAATCCAGTAAGCCTCCCTGTAGTCCAAACATACATTATGCATGGTTCAGATATCAATGGATTTCCCTATAGTGGTTTTTGAAGTAATCTTGTTTTATTATTGTTTTTTAAAGGTTTTCAGCATTTGAGCCTTGGGTTCTGAATAGATTTTGTAGTATATCCTCTGTGTTTGTTTTTGCACAGTTTATTTTTGTGTTTAATGTGAAATGTGGCAGATACTCAGTAGGCAGTGTCAGGGGCCGAGGCAGGCGCTGTTTGTTCTTTGCTTCCGCCAGCCAGGGGCCTGTAATCACCAGCCTAATGAAAGCCAAATGAATACAGCTGCTTTCGCAGATCACAGAGTGTGATTTCTTGTGCCCACTGGTCGTTGGCTGAAGAAATAATCCTGTCCTCTGCCACCAACTCTGCTTTTCTGCCTTTAATCATGCTACACAAATTGGTTCAATTGAAAAATCAGGGCTTTGAAATTTGCAGAAGCTTTTTAAAAATTCTGAGGCGATGAATTAATTGCAGCACGAGTGAATGAAAGACATGCTGCATGGGTGACAGTTTGCATGATTGCCTGCTATCATTGAATTCTAATTCTTTTTTTTCCTGTTGCTCCTGACAATAGTCGGCATATTTACCCATTCAGTTTGCATAGCATGAAATCTGGATATGATGTTAGAGTGTGTGCTTGTGAGTGTGCTTAGTTGTGTGGGAGGCTTTAGTAAATGAACATGCCTGACATCCAAATATCAGATGTATTTTGTATTTTGTGTACGGCAGAGGAAGACAAATCTTTGTTTATTTATTTAGAATATAAATGGCCATGTGTGAGATGAATGATTTTCTCATGCTTAATTATACTGTGTTTATCTGGCCATTTGTCAGTCTTCTGCGTGTATATATTCGTGAGCATCTTAAGGTTCCTTTGCTAATGTATGCTGCGGTTTTGTCCATGTGTGCACGTGTAGGCCAATGTCCACACAAAGCTCCTGTGGTTTTCCAATAAGCTTGTGAAAGTGGGTCAATGGGAAGTCAAATGAAGTTGGCTCTTGCCCCCTGGTGCCCTGGGAAATATCTCAGCAGGAAAGTGAATTAATTTCACCCAGTTTAACTCTGTCTCAGTGGTGAGGCTTTGCCCTTGATCATGCTTCCTACATGCTATATGGATACACACACATACATGCCAAACCAAGCTTTGAAACCTCTTTAACAAGTTGTTCAACAAGCCGCAGTCAAAATACAATACAGAGCATGTTTAATGCATGTACGTTTATGCACTTCTGCAAACCCCAGTATATGCTGCTAAATTAGTCAGCTGTCAGCACAAGGTCTACTGTTCGTGAAGCTGCAGCATTAGTACTCACTCCCTTGCCAACCTCCTTGACATTTTCTTTGCTGTGTTACAAAAACAACATATATTTTAATGTCCAAACAATGGTGCTTTTTAAGACACATTCTAGTTGAGTTTGTCCAAGAAAAAAATCTGTTTTCAATGCATGGCTCAGCTTGAAATTATACCAACACATTGATGTTTAGATCCACACTGAACAATGAATTCCTGTGTGACTTGCGATAAGAGTAACTATGCGAGAATGCACCAAAGCTGTTCAAGCAGAATGGCAGGGTGTCAGCTAAATGATGGATTATTATGCCTCTCTAAATCAGAGGAGTAAGGCTCATAGTTAAACCTCTGGCTTGTGTTTGTTTTAGCTGTAAAGTGCAACAGTGCCATCTAGCACACATGCACCCACACAACACATACAGGGTTAATGCACATGTCACACTTCAAATTCGGATGAGGCTAATTAATGACGACTTGTACATGAATAGCTAAAGCTTTAAATTCAATGTACACAAAATGACAGATTGGCTTTTCTGCTATAGTAAAATATGTGAAAAGATGCGGCAGAGTCAAAATTGTTCATGTTTTGTCATTTTTAAAATGCTTTTACTGATGCAGTTGCAGGTGCCACTCAGGTACTGTATCCATAGTTTCCATATTCTTAAGTGACTCATTTACATCAAAGAAAATATTGAATACTTCTTCATCAGCTGTGATATAATAAAGGAATAATAAGGTTTGCAAAAAAAAAAATCAAAATGTTCTCACCAAAATTCCTTTTTCACTGTTCATTGTAATATATTCACACACACACACACACACACACACATATATATATAAAATGTGTTGACAGAATCTACCTTATCTCTCCTTGCACAAATGTAGCCTTTCCACTTGGGGACCTACAGAGCAATGATGGGTGCAAGTCTGGCACACCCAAAGCCAAGGAGAAGGGGAAGCCAGCTGCCAGCTCCAAATCTGGCTCCAGGCAGGAAACGGTAATAGATCAACACTGTGACAGATAACAAAAACAACAACACATACTGCCTGCCGCAAAGGGGGACTTATTATATTCATAAATTCAAAGCAGTGTTGTAAAAGTTTTATCTCTTTTGACTGACTATCAGTGATCGCTGTACAGCCGAGGATATATCCGAACATCTTACATCATATCTGCCAAACTGCTCTTTCAAGTAATTGTTTTTGGAGTTTTATGTATTACAATTCTACACATGAAACCCATTCATTTAAATATGTTTTTATTCAAGTCAGATTCAGTTGCCAATGTGCTTGCAAAACAAGCATATTGCCAACAAGGCTGACAGTGCTTTTTTTCCAACATGAGAACATTTTTACTCTGTTTTAACACAATGTCCTTTGTGAAGACAAAGCACAGTGGTACTTCCTATGTAAACATAAAAATAAAATTAAAAATAATGATTTTAACATTTTTGAGCGGAGAACACACTTAGCTCCTCTACATAGATCCCTTGCAAACCACATGCAATGAGATGTTAATGAAGTCTGTCCTCACATCTTTTTAAAAATATTTTTTATTCGCATTGTCAGATGGGTCAGCATTTACAAGCTTGGTTGACTCTGCTGCCAGCCAGTAATCTTTTGGCTGTCATTTTCAGTAATGCCCTGTTTGATAGTGTTTGCTTGAAGTGCAATAAGTTCAGTGACACACATCAACCCCAATGCAGATTATCTGAATACTGGTCCCTTTTAATAAGTTGCCATTTTCAATGTTTTGTCTCACATCGGGTACACTACATTGGTGGAGGTAGAGCCCATAATAATCGTTGAATACATGAAATTAACTCAAATAATTTTTTTTATTTATGAAGTCAAGGCAGCTGAACAGAGCGTACAATGCTGTCTGGCCATGTACCAGACTGTCTGAGTTGCTTATTGAAAGAGACACATTCATAATGCGTTTTTGTTTAGTGACCTTCAGATCGGATCTCTGTATGTGTTTCCACATTTGCTGTGTGTGTGTGTATATGTTTGTGCAGAGCTTTGACCTGACAAAGCCAAACTGGACGCTGCGTGTGGTCAGTGACATGAGCAAAGCCGAGAGTATCAAGGTGAAGAAGGACACGGAGAGAAAAGATGAAATCAAGGCTGTTAAAAAAGCTTGGGAAAGGGCTGAACCGGGCCGTTCTGACAAGGTAATGTAGCAGCAGTGTTTGATTCAGTGCAATTACTTTCAATTTCTTCATGTTGTAAATGACAAGTTCATTTTATTTGGGCCCTCTTTTGTCATAGTATACAGTGCAGAAAGGATGTGTTGCAATCTTTTCAGGCTTTGCAGTCTCGTCTCAAGTTTCTTAACCAAGTCGAGCGTCAAGCAAACGATGAAACAACAGATGATGCAGAAACCGAAGAGAACGGTAGCGTGCTCACACACATAAAGCACGCGCTGTTGATACTTAACTGTTACCGTTACTTCTGCTTGTCTTCTGCTGTGTTGTGGTGAAGCCTTTTCCAATTGGATCTTTTGCAGCTGCTTCAAGTCCCGATCCTGGCACAACTGACTTTCCATCCACTCAAAATCTGGCCAGTATTCCTTACTCACATGACCCCATGGACTACACTCCCTTCATCAGGTCCTCTTTGATTATTTTTTTTTTTACTGCTCATTTTGTTGTTGCATATGAGTAGAACTCATGAGTTAGAATGATGATGAGAGCAAGTTGTAGCTACTGTATTATAATGTGCTGACATTGTGTGTTATGGGATCACGTTATTGTATTTACAAAACAGACATCCATTCAGTCATCATCTGCTTTTGTAGCTTGTGAGTCAAAATTCAGTCGGATTTTTACAAGGCCTGAATTCACAAGAGCATGGCTCATGGGTGCACATGTTTTTTCTGCATTCGGTATGCTCTTTGTATGTTGGTGGGCATACCGGCATCCTTATCCTCTGTGAGTTGTTTATACATGATCTGCTACCGATTTTCATGACCTTTGCTCCCATTGGTGCTGTGAACAGCAGTGTTACAAGATCGTACACTTTCCTTGGTTTGAAAGGGCAATGTAAGGACTCCAGAGGACAGTGATGTATACAGTAAAGACACAAAGGGAGGGCAAGTAGAGGAGCATTTAACATCAAAAAGAATGAATGTTTTTCAGTTAGTAACAATGTAATGCCAGCGCTAGTAAATACTCGGACTTGAAATTGGAAAATGTTCTCAATAGCTACAGAATGTCCATACATTTCTTGAATATGAACGGACAGTGACTGCCTAGTTTCCTTACATTGTCTGCGTACGTGTTTTTTTCTGCCTAACTTTTGACTTTCGTAAATGTTATTGTCAAGAGGGGAAAAGCCTCGCCTCATACTTTCCCCTGAGTCTCCCTTTGCTCTCTGCCTCTCCCCTACATCATCTCTCCCTCTGCCCGTCCCTCTCCATGATAAATGAGATGATATTTGGGTCTGTTAATTAGAGAGCTATTTCAGGACACCAATGAGCTTGTCTCTCCAATGAGACGTGCCCCTCTCTCATCACCTCCCCATGCTCTCCTGCTGTGGGTGTGTGGATGCGCGCGCATGTCCGTGTCCAGCTGGTAATGGCTGCTGACACTATGGCCTGTAATTCAAGCCGAGAACGAGGGATCCTGAGGAGTGGTCTATTAGGCGAGGCTGATTAGTCTACAGTATACCTCTGTTTCACACAGGCGCACCACAGGGCACATCATAGATTCACACTCGCGCACGCACACACACACAC
>JAPQRN010000017.1:21161563-21190825 GCA_037367275.1 Coranthus polyacanthus
TAAATAACAACATAAACAAATTTGGTATAAACCAAATTGTTGTTAAAACACCGGCATTGGTTTTTCGCCCCTAGAATTTCACAGCCTGTGCACCTCTACCACCTATTCATGTTTACGATTTGTCATTAACCAACACCGCCACTTGTGTGTGAATGCATTCACAGCTAGATTTGGAAAGGCGGGATTAACACATCAAGTTGATAACCACTGTTTTGAAACCACTTACTGTGATTGTGGTTATTAGGCTTTGTCAAGTTGGGGGAAAAAAGATGCACTGGGTATGTTGAACTTGCTTCAGAGTGTAGGCCCCAGATGCATTTGATTCGTATGTATACTTGTGTGTTTTTTTTTTGTTGGGCGGACAGCAGCTGCATGTCTAGCACCGTGGCGGCTCACCTCTCCAGAGAGACGGCTCTTTGCTGGTGGTGGCCAGGAGAAATGGCAGCACTATAACTCAGAAACTCCCAGTGAGCCAGTGAGACGCAGATCAATAGATCAAATTGTCACTCCATGCTCTGCCAGATTATCTCATCGGCAGGCACAGGACATCATAGGACTCACACATACAAATGGGGGCACTCACACACGCTTATTATTTCTGGGATGACACGAGGAAGTGCCAGACACACATGTACACACACACACACACAATGATAGATGACAGTGTTAGCTGATATGAACACAAATAGTGTATGTACACTGGCATACACAGAAGGGCAAACGTTTGCACATGTGTGGAGACATCGGTGCACATGTTTGCAGAGACTACTGTATACACAAACAGAGGCTTTGCAGTAACTACTGTGACTAGCAGTGGCCTTGTCCATCTTTTGCTAATAACACAGATAGACTATCTGATTCTCTTAGTAATTGTGCTGTCCTCCAGGCTTTATCTATAACCACAGAGGAAACTTACTGATCTTCAATTTGACCTCTGAATGTAGTTTAGCTCAAATGCTATGGATTGTCTTTTATGACATCGCATACCGTTTATGATGTTTAAATTGTAGCTTACAGCCTTTACAGACCTTCGCAATATGAACGCGCGCATACTGTGTTTATCTTTGGGAATGGAATTTCAACGTATGCAAGGAATCCCACTGGATATGAATGTCTTTTATCGACTCATCTTTCACAGAGTAGTTCAGACCTTATGGGATGCACTGATCTCTGAAGAAAGAAATTCAATTAATTATAATGCAGTGTTCCACGGGACAGTCTCGTCTGAAATGCTTGTAGACGCACTTTGAATAACATGCTGTAAAGCAGAGCGGCAGTAGTCGCATGATAATCCTGTCCAGCAAAAGTTAGTGGGAACTGCTTGCACCATGTCAGTGGTGTGTAGGTTTTTCACACTCACTGACCCAAAAACACAAAACAGCAGAATGCAATATATGCGATGTCTGCGTTTCAAGAGGTGAGACAGAGAGCCGGGATCTTCAACACAACAAACTTAATAAAACATTTGCAGAAGGAAGGCGAGCCACGACCACTGACTTTGCTGGATGTTATTCATTTTTAATGTCAGTGTTCTACATAATTTGTGTTCCATTATAGTTTAACACTTAAATTCTAATGCAATTCAATACAGTAAAACTTTGATCATTTAGTGGAAATGCTCTTGATCTCATTTTTGGGACATATTCAGGTTTACGTTTTCATTTTTACACTGGAATTATTCATTTCTTTTTAATCAGGTTCAAACATTTTGCACAGAATGGCACTTTATGGTTTTCTTCTTTATTCCATGTCTGTTTGAAATATGCCCCCCCCCCTCCTTTCTCTACTTTGCTCTAGACAGCATAATTTCTGCACACATTTGTCAGGGTTGATTTCTTAGTTTCTGAGTACCAACATTGTTCAATTTTTCTTGTGTAATGGATTGGATGCTTGTGGTATCAGAATCTGTATAAGACATTAAAAAGTGACATCCCTGTACAGTATACAATGGGAATGTTTTTTTTTTTTATTGTAATGAGTAATAACACAGATACTGATCATTCTCCTCATGTGAGAAACATTGTTCAGTTCTCTTTCCACTTTATTACTAACAGTGCGGATGCTTGATTTGTTTGTTCATTTGTTCTCCTATCCCTTGCAATCTTTATTGTACACTTGACGTCTACTCATTTGCGCTGGCAGTTGGAAGCTAACTCTTGGGGCTGGTACTCTATAGTGCATCGAAGGCCAGGGTTGTGTGATTTCTGTGTGTTTGCACCTAAGCTTGGTTGTGCAATGTGCTGAAGTTTAACACGGCAAAGATGAGCACCAGTCTCACCAGTTACTTTTACCATGCACGTTACAGCATGAAAACTCCTTATTGTTTCATTCATGTGACACCGGTTAGCCCTTTTGCTCGCAGTAGCATTTGGGGAATGAAGGATTGAGAAAGCGATGAGGTATCGGCCAAAATCAAGAGGGATTATTGGCTCATCCCCGTTGCCCTCGTTTCAGTTTTTATACAAGTGGGCTGAGGATTGGGAAAGAAAAAGACGAGAGAGTGGCATCAAACTAAGTCTCCCTTTTTCATCTAGTGAGCGAGTTTAGTGATGTGTGTGTATTGAGCTGCTGGAAGGGTTGAAGGAGTCGGCTTGTGTCTGCCAGATGGTATTTTAAAAAAAGAAAATGGTTAAAAGTTGAGTTTGTAGTGAGGTCACCAGAGAGCTGCTGAGATGTGGCTTTCATGTCAGTCCAGTGCACATCAACGTTCACTGTTACGGGAACAAAGGAAGCGTGTGTGTGTGTGTCTATGTGTGTGCTTGTGCACTGTAGTGAAGCACTCTTAATCAAAGACCCCTTGTGCGCCAGGTTTCATCTTTCACCCTCCCCGAAAGCACTCAGCTTCCTCTGTTTTATCGGGTCTCAGACATGGAAAGCAAACTTTGCTGCATCAGTTTTTCAGCAGTGTAGCTGCTGCTTCTGTGTGTCCAGTATCCTGACAGCGTCTCCTGCTAAAGTCCTTTAGCCTTGACAAGCGCCAAATGAGATCGGGGTTTAGAATGATTAAAGTTGTGCTGCCGTGTTTCTTCTCTTCAATAATTTACCGTAATTTTGACTCCAGCTTTTGCTTCTCACACTCCCTGTCACGTATTTTTGCAGACTCCTGTCCTACCAGAAATAATAGTCTTATGTGTCTGCATGTTCAAGTGACATGTTACTTTGAAGGGTAGTTTTTAATTTTACCAGCTCACTAATGAAAAAGGTTTATATTGGGGTCAGTGTTGTCTTCAGTCCGGATGAGCGTCCAAATCAACATCCACAAAAACGCATGCATGCACACAGCCTTTTTCCCTCCAGTGAGTCATCACAATTTAAGAAGCCAAGCGATGTTTTTGTTCACTAGAAAGCTATGTTATTGGAGGATGAGAAATATTGATGCCCTGGAGCCAGGTTAACAGAGAGAGCTGCTGTTTAGGAATACTAAAAATGTCTTGTCTGAAACATAGTCTTTCTGGTCCTCTCGGCAAGTTTTCTTAATTTACATTTATTTTTATTTATTTAAGACACAACAGAAAAAGGACATTGGACATCTCAATTTTTGTTTTGTTTTTTAATCAGTCTTCATAGAAAAATGTAAAAATCTATGCTGTAGTGCGTTTGTATGTGTATATTCGAGAATAGTCTGTGTGTGATAGCTAGCAGCGATGCCTAGGAGGTCACCAACCTGTGCACTAATTATTCCCAACAGAAGGCAGGTAACGCTTGAGTGGTTCATGGTAAATACACAGTGTCATGTGGGCTGGAGAAAATAAATGGATACCAGTTTATACACCTACGCTCTCCAAGAAACTTTGTTGATGGTAGGTTCTGTTCAGACTGCTTGTAGATGGTGAAGCTGCAGTGTTTTGACCAGACAGATAATCTAGTGTCTGCTGCTTTGTGATTGGTTGTCATAGTGTTTTGATGTGATAATTAGATAGTGTTAATTGAAAGTAAACATTAAGTAACCAAAATGACTTCTAAACCTGAAAACAAACCTGATGGCAGATCCTGCAGCACTTTAGTCATCGTTCTACAGATTTAGTCCTTTCAAAAGGAGGCTGTTGAAAGCTTTAAGGCGTTGAAAAGCTGTAATAAACTTAGCCGTGAAGAGAGGAAACATGCATTTTAGACCAGCGTTGACAAAGCTTTAGGTGGGAAAAGAATGAATGAATCTGATGTGTTTTTTTCTGTTATAGCTGCATTCTGTTTTATCACAGCGTGGTTCTTTTCACCACCACCGTTTCATTGGTGGTACTTTTGAAATGTAACTTATTACATTTGATTACTTGTCTAGCAAATGTTTTTAATGGGGCAATGAAGTTGAAAAATGGTGCTTTGGGTTTGTTTTGAGTTGGTGGAGATGGAATTGGGGGGCGTTGGTTTTAGTGAGAGTCTGCCTTGTCTCACTGTCCTGCGCACAGAGCAAACTGGAAACGACTCTTACAAAAATGACGATATTTTCAAAAGGAAAATGTTGAATTTTCTGCACTGAAAGGTGTTGGCATGGTAGACTCAGGTTGCTTAGAGCAAAGTGCATTGATTTGATTGCCAGGTGATAGGTAGTGCAAATTTAAACAAAACATTCAAAATTTGACCACATGCTGCCCAATGAATGGTGTCTGTCTTAATGTAGAGACCAGCTCCTTGTTGATGGTGTTGATTTGGCCATGCACCTTTGCTGACTCGTGTTGTCTGGAAACATGACCAAAGAAGGCAAAACTGTGCAACGCAACAGAATGAATGTTCTATTCTATATATAAGCTTTTTAACCAAAGAATACGTCTGGATGTAACCCTTTTGTTGCAGGTGAATCAGTACCGGTGTGCTGTGGTGAAGAGGGAGGTGAGCCGAAAGACGAAGCTCTCAGTTTACCAGTGGAGCTGTGGTCCTACCCTCTCCTGTGGTCGCAAGCTGAGGGTAGTGACTGAAAGAATGGCATCATGGATAGAAACAGTGGAAATGTAATTCCTCCACAGAGTGGCTGGGCTTTGATTAGGTGTTTGATAAAAACACTGTATGATTCATTGATTGAGATCAGGACAAGAATCAAGGCCACACTGAGACAGTGATAAAGGAAGTCCCTCAGATTAGCAACATTTTTGAATGAGAAAACAAGGATGGGTGGATGCTATTTTTTGTCTGTTTTAAACTGGAGGAGTTATTACTGATGATGGCAGTGTTTTTACAGTAAAATTAAGATTTGTCAACCAACTAATAGTGGAAAGAAACATCCTGCTTCATTGGTGACAACCAAGGACACCCAGGGCTGTCAGCCTGTTGTGATTTATGACAGGATTTGCTTCAAATAGGTGCTTTTTTTTCGCTTTGCTGGGGCCACGTACGTGCTCCATCGATTTGCACTCATATTAGTCCTGGTCAATATGCCTCTCTACTGTAAATGGGCTCTCATGACCTAAGTGTTTGACCACTGTCCAGTCCCCATACCACAGAGGTCCCTCAACATCAAGAGTCAAGTTTCTAAAGTAAACGAGACTGCGCACTCTATCCGATTTATTTAGTCTTACTGAGCTCAGTGTCTGATTCAGGATTTATGGTATGTGTATGGCATGTGGAAACACGATGCTGTCTTATTGATTTCAGATTGTGGTTCATTTGTTAGACTGGGGCTTTCTCTCAAACACACCCAAATATTGTCACATTATCTATGAATCTATAAATGATCTATAAATAATGGCAGATTGCTGTGTCCGTGCTGCTGTTTGCTACATGCCCCGAGCAGGCAGATTATGGCATGTTCTGATGGGTCTTTCCTGTCCAGTGATATAAATATCACTTCATCATACATGCTGTAAATCTAGCGTCTCAGTAAAATGTCACTGCCATGTATCAAATCAAACATGACAGCGCCAGAGAACTAGCTCTATGAGATCAATTTAAATGCGTTTCTGAGGTTGAATGGGAGCCTGATGTCTTTGAATTACCTACAGTATACAGTGTACGCTCAGGGATTGTTGAGTAGGGACATCTGGTCTGTGAACATGTGTTCATCCTCAGGACACCAAATGAAGTGCTTTATACCACCCCTTTTGTCTGAAGAAACAATCTTAGTTTGTGCTTGCAATAGTTTTCACTGAGGCATTGGCGTAAAAGTTCAACATGCGCGTGGCCCGATTTTAAAGAAAAGGGGAAAAAAAAAAAAAGTGTGCACGGGATATAATTTGGGATGAAATTGGGATGCATCAACTCTAATGTCTGTGCATCAGTAAAATCCAATTAATTGATGTATAATTATTAACAGCCTCTTTGTCTTTATTTTTTAGAAATATGACCAACAACTTGTGATAAATAATTTTATTTTTAGATTCCTCCTCTCTAAATCGTTTTCTCAAAAAATCATCATACCTTCTGATATTTTTGTTTGCTCTCAAGGTGACCTGATCGACTAAAAGCTTCCTCCTACACTCGATTTAAAAAAAAAAAAAAAAAAAAAAACACACATTGCACTTGCACATAAAGGAATGTTTTTTTTGAGGTTCAGTCATTCCTGTTGAACTGTAGCAGCAGTGTTTACACTCAGTGGATTTCCCTGACGTTGTTGAGGTGAGGAAGTATGGCAGAGTTGAGTCTAACTCATGCTGTCAGGTTGGCACGGTCCCTGTGGTCCTTGTAAGGCGACTGGCTTACAGAATGCTGTGAAGCACAAAGATTTTGTCGTCTCGCTTTTCTCCCTGCCCTTCATGCGACCTCTAGGTCTCCGCAGGGCCATGCACAGACAAGCGTTTTCTACCTCTCTGTGTTTCTTACTGTCTCTTTCTATAATTCGCATTCCCAGGGATATAATTGCTTAGTTGTTTTTAGGACTGTAGGATTTTTCTAATGGGATTTAGCTGATGTTTTTTTTTTTTGTGTTCCCTGTCCCCCCCCTGCTGATTCTCCGCAGCTCATTATTTTTGTCTAGCTTCTGTAGGTAATCTTCCACTCTGTCTCAGGAGGCTCCGCTCCCTCCCTTTTTCAATGTTTCTTATGTTTTACGATCATTCGTTCTTGTGACCTTCTCCTCTTCAAGCACGCCACCCTCACCCAGACATAGAGAGTCTAATGTACCAAGGGCTTGTATGAATTGGAATGTGATCCTCGTCTTGCTTACCACAACAAATATGATATCTCAGTTAAAGTGGATTAGAAAACATTTTTCTATGTATTATACAAAGCAAAGGTGACATTTATACGAACTTAATATGATAAAGCAATACACAGCTTTTGTTATTAAATCACACATTTATCGAACAAGGTGTGCAGTGTCACTATTAAGACATGTCAAATACAATCTTGATGATTTGATTTCTGGCACAATGTGACGTAAAAGTATTTCTGAAGGTGCTTTTGCTTCATAGACAGAACAAGTATTTTAAAAAGGTGGCTGATGAGGTACAATCCATAACCCACAGATACTTAATATGTTCTATATAGTTCTACAAAGTTAGCTAATTTTCACATTTAGGAAGTTGGTCCAGTGCCTCAAATATCTAACATTTTTGCTTAATAAATGACTCAAATGATTAATTTCCTGATGAAGAACTAATTGTATCAGCACTAATTATAACGACATGACAAATTAGTGAAAGAAGTTTTTGGCCCGACAGTCTGCACCATCCCTCCCTTAGTATCAGGGAGGACTCCAGGCGTTTGAGTTAATCAGGATGTTGTTTTCATTATCATTTGGTGTCTCAGGTGTAGTACAATATCCTGGGACTTGATGGGATTAAACCTTCATGAGCTTCACACGTCTGTAGATGAACAGGTGTGTAAAGAGACAGAGGCTGCGCAGTTTAAAAGCGTACAGACGACATGCTGTGGACACCTAATGGCCATGAGCTTTGAAAATGGCTGGTTATGACCTTAGTAAAATCCAGACGCTCTGTCTCTGTCTGCAAGGTCCTTTTTACACACACACACACACACACACACACACACACACACAGCTCACAACACATGGGATGGAAAGACGGAGAGGTTCCCAAGGTACAGACCTTGAGGAATTGCCTGTCACCATGTTAGTGTATGCTGAAATTGTGTGTGTGTGTGTACGCCAAGGCTCTTGCAGACAGAGACAGAGCTGCATGCATCTAGTAGATGTGTGTCCTTGCATATGGTTGTATGTTTATGTGACTCTGTGAGGCCTTAACATCCAGGTGAACCATTTGTTGTGACGGATTCACACACATTTTTCTCTACTTTTCTTTCGTAACTCCCAGAATTTTGACACATTTTGTGTCAGAATGTTCTATTTAATGTTTTTGTTTTTACCTACTTTGCTAACGGATAATTTCTACATACTCAACTAAACCAACTCCAGCTGGAGAATATTAGTGTCTCTGTCAGCTGTAGCTAACAAGCCTAAACTGCCAGTGTGGCCTTGTGGGTAATGCTGCTTGTAGGGATATTATGGAGTACATATTATAACTGGATATTTAATTTCCTACTCTTTTAAGTGTGGTAAATTGCCCCTAGCGGAAACTATTCCTGTACACTTTGTTACACAATAGATGTTAGCTATTGTTTACATTTATACAACAGACTAACAAAGTCCTTATGACATTAACCTTAAGATAATGTTTAGCATGTGACTTAGTTTGTTCTTCCTCTTACAGATATGTTCTACCAACAAAGGTATTTTTATCTAAGGTGGAAAGACTTCTGCAACAGCATTTTAGTCATAATCAAACATTGCCCTTAAACCTGTTCCTGCCCACTGCACACATTTGAAAACAGTGGTGTAGGAGTTACCAGGTGGTTGTTGCTCTGTGCTAGCTCATGCAAGCTCCCTCGTTTGGCTTTTTACCACCATGAACAGTGACACAGAGAGCCAAGCCTCCCCTTTAAACCGTATAGCCATTATATGCCCACTTTCAGATGCTCCCACTGTCCTAATATCTTCAAAAAGGGTGGAGTCATTCACTTCTTGACCAATGCAGCAGTGATTTATGATGCAAGTTTTTTTTGTGTGTGTGTTAATAAACAAACACATAATGATGCTTGAAGCTGCTTCAGCCGTAGTGCTTTTGAGGACAAAGTGCGGTTGCTGAGTTGAACCCACAAACCATCACTTTTACTGATTATTTTACAGCAGAACTCAGTTTATCACAGCTTCACTCTGGGATCTGCCATTTATTGTGTCTCCCTCCCGGACAACCCATCATGAGCCTGTGCTGTTTCTGTATTTCCTCCACCTGCTGACACCAGCATCGCAAACAAATTTTAGAAATTTCCCTCAGCTCAAGCGAGAGGGCTCTAAATATCTGCTCCCTGACTTAAGCTTCACTGCTGTCAGCCTAAATAGATGATATTTTATAATGGACTTTGCTTGAGTAAAGCCAATGTCCTAGACTAACTTTAGCTGACTGAGACTGTGATTCTTCCTTGGCACAGTCTTTGCCTCTCAATAAGAGCTACGCAAATCTTGACGTTTGCCTTCCTCCACCCTGCTGGTAACTGCGATGATATTTATCCCCCTGTTGCTCCTCTGTAGGCTGCCCTTTAGTATGCCATTATGCTGAGCGCCTGCAGGGAAGACACACATGTGTCGCATGACGTGATGACTCAGGCTTTAAAGCCCTGCCACATGGCTGTCATACGCACAGCCCTTCCCCCCATCTTCAGCTCTCACAGCCTATTGGTGTGTGTTTATATAGGCTTATATTTAACTGGGCATGAGTGTGTTTATGTACAGCATGTGTGTCTGTGTGTGGAACGTGACTGGCCGAGGGGCTGTTTGTGCTTTTCCATCTGATTGAAGCAGAATGTGGATTATGTTATAATGCGAAATGTGGGAATTGAGGGAGGAGCACAAGGGCTGAGACAGGACTTAAGGGGGTGCATGAAGAGGAGAGGGAGAAGGACGGGAGTTGCATATATTTATGTCCACAGACAAAGCACTGTGGTATGTTTTATCTGTTTGCTTTAGCATCATCCACAGAGTGGGAGTTGGCAGACACCGCAGGAGGCATGTATGCTATGTGTGTGCTTTTTTTTTGCTTTTTGTTTCTTTTTAACAAAAACCAAGACTTCTAGAATAGCATCAGTATGTTACAGAGCTACAAAGATTGAAATGCCTAAATGTGCTGCAGATGTGTCCTTGGTTTGTCATTCAGTGCAGCACTACCAGGCCTGAATCCCTGCAGCTATAGGAGACAGGAGGAAAAGCAACAGGAACAGTGTAAGGATGAAATCACTGCAGACTGACGAAGTTGCGTCTAAGTTTAGAAAAGTGAAGAGGAGGAGGAGAAATTAGAGGCAGATAAAGGGTACTGTAGGAGTGTCTGCATATGGACTGGAGCCATTCAGAGCCATCACACAGCCATTCAGCTCTGTGACTCAGAGCTCTGGTGTTGTGTGGGCGGGGTTTGCAGTGATTGGAAGGGCAACATTTAGCTCCTGACCCAACTGTAATCAGACCGCTGTCCAAGCAGAAGCTGCAACATGTTGGTCGTTTGCCAGCTGTTTGAGTAGGATGAGGTGTCAGACCCCTAGGAGGTGGGAGACACTCGCCACTTCTCACCCAGTGCAGAGTCCTGCAGAGGGACATCCAACCGTCTTCCAAATCATATACAGGCCGTCCTTTTATTTAAGCTTCCTGCATTTTACTTTTTTGATTCATAACAAGGACAGTCTGAAAGAAAGGACAACCATACAGCTTGCGCACCACTTTCATTTCAGTGATGAAGCAGCTAATTTGTTTGATAAGCCAGAAGCCCTTGCCATCTCCCAGACACCAGCGGGAGTGAATGATGAACAGGCGGTGTGAGAGGTCTCGGTTGCCGCGCCACTAGGCCCCCATTAAGCCTCGATTGGGGTCTATTGGCCTGATTTCTCTTCCTGTCTGGTGCTTGGCAACGCTTTTGCTTTCACATTAGACGCGGGTGTTGATGATTGCTGATAACACGATGAGGGAGGACAATGTGAGTGCATTAACCCTCTGTGCCAGTGCTTGCAGATCTGACAATATAGCGTCCAGAGAGATAACACGTTCTTAACCCTTTCACAGATGGGTTTAAAAAACATACTATCAACAAGGCCTAGAGTGGGCTTTGTCTCTTTGTTTTAAGGCTAGAGTGTTTTATGCTGTTTATATAATATGTCTAAAACTAAAATGACGTTGAGACAGCAATTTACCATTCCATCTCACTCTCAGTAGGCAGTTCTCAGTGTACCGATCAGTAGCTGGCAATGGTGCTCATTTTTAGAAACTGTTGCTGCAGTGCCATGCATTTTTAATGGCTAAGGCCATTGTAGCACACTGTGTTTGGTGTGCATGTGCATTTTCTGAATGTGTGTGTGTGTGTGCACTTGTGTGTTTTATGGGGCGTGCATGAAGTGTGTTTTCTGTATAAGATAGCTGGAAATCTATGTTAAGCAGAGCCAGCTAGGAAGCAGTTGTGTGCATGTGTTGTCTGTGAATGTGTGATTAATCCATGGTCAGCATAGGCACACATTTGTACATGGGTGTCTGTTTCCATTTGTGTTTGTACATGGTTTGGTTTGCTAACAGTCATTTGGACATTAATGTGATGTGACAGCTTTAGACCTCGGACACACTCCCCAAATCATTTTGAATAAGACCTGTGGTGCTCAGATTCCCAGAGGTCTCTCTGTTAATGCTTCCATGGTCCCTGTGCATCTCTGCAAAATTAACTTGATTCTTTGTCAAAGCTTAGAAAAATGGGAATTGTGCAAAATGTCATGAGCGTGTATTTAAACTTGATTGTAGACCCACTGACACTTCAAGTTTGTGGTTTTTAATATTGACATTTATCTGCTCAGTTAATTACAGTATTTTACTACATACCAACAACAGCAGCATGAAAGAACTCAGAAAAATGATACTAGATTCTAGATCATGTTTACACACGTGCAGAAAGTTATGGATCACAGCTTTAATTAATCTATGCTAATATAGTGTTAGCCAGTATATACTGATCTTTTAATCCTCATCTGGCTTGGTTTCTAATGCAGAGGGCAAATAGATTAGCATAACTTGAAAGCAGTAATCTTGGATAACTGGGTGCTCCCATTCTGAATAACAGTGTGACTAGAGAGCCTAAACCTGGATCAACTGTCACATCATCGACTAACACAGTACCACAGTTTAAAGGCATCGCGCGCTTCACTGCAGCTTGGGAAAAAAGTTAACAATTTAACGTTAAGAGCAGACTGTCTTATCTAAATCTATATTAATTACATGATGCAACTGTGCAAAGAATATGAAATCAAACATGGCGGTGAATTTTACATTGTTAAATACATCAGTAAGCTCCATATAATTGTACCTGTATCCCATTTTGGAATGATCGTAACCGTAGGTCATCTTTCAGCTGAATGTTGAAATGATTTTTAATGAGGAGCACATCTTTTGATCCGAGATAAGTATACAGTATTAATTCAAAAATATGCAGTTTATTATTTTTTATGTACTGTAATATGATAATATAACTAATTATAGTATAATAAATTGTGTTATGTTTTTTTTGTTCACCTCATTTGGGTGGAGGAAGAGAATATTAACATCTTAAATTAAGCAATCCAATAAAACAATAGTTTAGCTTTAGAATCATGACACGAAACCTGCCTTGTTATTTAACAACTTTGCACAGCACTTAGAAAGCACTTACAACATTACTTATATGTAATACATCGTAATTGACTTGCACTTCCTGCACAGAGATGGAGGAGTAAAACTGACTCCAAATGACTACAGCCTGATTGGGAGATTCTGGGATTGATAATGCTCAAAAGACTGCCCAAGAAAGACGGATGCTGCAAATAAATCAGTATAAGCACATCCTTGGCTTGAGAGAACAGTACCAGTGAGGAGACAGTCATGCATTTTCACTGACTGAGGGCACCGGCATACAAACTGGGGTGTTGTAATACGTTTGTGTGAACACTTTGTGCGTGACTCTGCCGGCTGAACATCAGCCGTCATGGTCAGGCTACCTAGCAGGCATCCTGAAAGAGTGATGGAATAAGAGGGAGGAGGAAAGGGAGATCAGGGAGGCGATAGAGATAAAAACGGCAGAGATGGTACGAGTGAGGGAAGCAGAGAGGCAACAGAGGGGATTAGCAACGGAGCGAGGAAGGCACTCTTTCTTATTTGTGCTCTCACTCCTTTGCTCTTTTCCCTGTCTTTGCAGGCGCTTTGTCTGACACATAGCGACGAAACAGAATACGTCCCAACCCACTTGCCCTCCACACTGCACATGTCACATGTCTATAGATACACACAGCCACACACTTCCACTACCAGGGACAATCCTCTTAACTTATGTAACTGCATTTGTAGCACTGGAGTCAGTCACTAGACCCCTCCTCCTCATGGTCTGCATAGGCCGCGCGGTGCGATTACAAGTGCTGTGTGTGATTGTCTCACCCTGCCTGTTACAATGTGAAACACGATGCTCTGTACGCTTTGTGCGCAAGTCACAGGCACACATTTTTGAGTCATCAAAGCACTTTTGTTTAATTAGGTGCACCGTGTGTGTTTTCTGTTTGAGTTTGTGTTCATTTCAATAATCCTGTCATCCAAATAGTGTCTGCCTCTCTAATGCCGTGAATTACTTAATCTACACTAGTGCATCACCAACTTTTTCCGCTGTTTCTATGCTCTCCCACTCCTGCCTGTCATATCCCTTTGTGCCTGTATCCATGCAGAAAGAGATCAGTTGAACACAAAACATACAAGGTTGTACAGTATATCTAAGGCAGAACATTGCATTTGATTCTGATACAACTACACAAGTAAATTGATTTGCTCCCTCTTAAAAGTATCTTCTCATTATTCGACTCAATCGATCCCAAAAATAGCAGCTAGCGTTGAGCTAAAACCAGGTTGAAGGCAAACACTAAGGTCCATCTGGGAAAGATATTTATGATCTAGAGACATGATTTGTAATGATTATGTCTATGACACAGCACAGGTGGCCTTGAACTGTTATCATGTTGATCTTATTTATTTCTCTAAGAACAGAATAGACAGACCAAAGGACAGATGGCGTCATCATAGACAAGGTGAAATACTTAACATCATGGAAAACAGAAAATTAATATAACTGGCTTCCAATTTATTATCAAGGTCTGTGGGTCCTTTATGTCCATGATTGTCCTTTTAGAGGTCCTTCAGATCCATGACTTTGACTAGGGTATTTTTAAAAAGGGAGAGGTCTTCCACTCATTTAGGACTTCAGTGGCATTGATTTTTTTCTGGTTATTATGTGTCCCATGTGCACCGTGTATCCTCATGTATTCAATGATCCCTTAACCTTAGTGTCACCATCAGGCCAAAAAATACAAGTCACTGTCACTAAATTAGAGAAACAAGTGTCACAAATCTCTACGCTTTCAATTTGTACTGACAGTGACATGTACTAATGCTTCTTTTTAGATTAGGACGCCGCAATAGATTAAAACTGTGATTGTAGGATATTATTTCATATGATTCATGTGTTTTGTTTCTTACATTGACTTTTTTTGCTTTTGTTTTCGAAAAATAAAACTTCTGTAAATACCCTAAGTATGCGCACGTCCTCACTGCAATAGGGCAGATGGTTACCATCATAGGTGCCTGGACCTTTGATCTGCAGCTGAAGGACATCATACCTAGTCACTTCCACCCTGCTGCCCTCACTGTGCACATCTGTGCCAGAGATCAGGGCGAAGGGAGGATGCAGATGATTCACTGCAGTCTCTATGTGTGTGTGAGCGCTAGTTCACTGGCAGCCTCCAGTTCTGGGTTGGGTACTTGGATACTTGGCCTTCTGTCTCACATTAATCAAAGAGCAAAGGACAGCACTCTGATTAATATTTTATATGCTGCATGACACTTTTGGCAAGATGCCTTCTCCAGTGTGCTATTGGCAAAGTGACAACCAAACAATGTACAAACTGTGTGTCTAATTAGGACTAAAGCAGACACAACAGAATTCATGCCAGCAGGGAGTGCTGTATAGATAGCTCAGTCCATCATCTGAATACATTTATACTTAGCAGCGCTGTCGACGTACGCAGTCATCTCGATACTATAACCAATCATGCATCAGTTCTGTGATACTTTATACATTGCAATCATCTAGGATACATCATGATGTCTGTGGAACTTGAAGAGACGAAACACTGTACAAAAATGTGTCTTAGGCCCTGTCCACACTAAGACACTTTTGTTTTAAAACGTATCATTCTATACCTATCATCCACATTTTAACCATTTTAACCTTTCAAAAAAAGGAGCCTTTCTGAAACGCAGATGATGAGGTGATTTTAGTGTGGAAAGTCTGTCCTTGTTTATGATGTGTACACACAAAAACAGAGATTTAGAAAAAAAGGACTGCTTCTCTGCAGTTAAGTTCTACTTTTGATCATGATACCACTGATTACATTCGCAGCGGGTGAGCTGCTATTCGAGCAGTTTACGATCCTGTGTCCAGCGCCATTATCAGCTACCCTCGTCATATGCGTTTCATTAGTTTGTATTAGTTTGCATTAGTGTGGATGTGGCCGTAGCTTAGTGCCTCTTTAATACACACACACAAAATACACATCAGTCAGTCATAAAAGTAATGAATCTGGTAAGTCAAATTGGCTGGGAAATCCAGTGCCAATACAGTATGATATTTGCATTCATTACGTGGCTTTGTTGAATTCTCGATTCTGATAAAATGGTAAGCGACAGCATTGATGGACTGTTTCTATAAATGACAGACAATTGCTATGCTACTGTAGAAACTAATGTACTATTTTGTCATTTGCAGATCAATCAAATAATTGTTATATCAATAATTCTTGGCAAATTATTGATTCCTTTAGTAAATAGCCATGCAATAAGCAGGGTAGTATACAGTGAGCAGTCATTATTGTGAAAACCTTGACAGGGATCTTTTATCCCCCGACAGGGTCATCATTGTCCCTTACATATCGTATATAATGTACAATCCAATATATTCCCGTGTCAGTAAGTGTGTGCGAGTGTATGAGTAACAAAGACGGTAGAGAGTCGGTCAACTATCCCATTCTCTGCCACTTACGGCATTTCTACTTTTATTGTGTTAAAGACAATCACACACACACACACACACACTCACCAATTTCTGAGGCGTGAGTATACAATCAGTCAAGTATTACTGCACGGCTGGCAGTACACTGACTCTTGCTGTGCTGGCACCTCCCAGGTAACTGTCCTTGAAAGCAGGGCCTGGCACTGCATTTGTTGGCACATTAAAACATATTTGAGGCCAACAGTGGCTAATCTCCCGTGGTTGTACCTTTGAAAAGATTTGTTTGATATCAGTGCCAGAGGGTACGTGTGCATGTGTGTGTTTGTGTCAGGAGGGAGAGAGGGAGGGAGGGAAGGGATGGGGGGCAAGAGAGCAGAGCTGTACACACATATATGCGCACACAGCACAATGCACTTTGATTGCTTTTGAGATGGTTTTGGGAATATGGTGAGGATAGCTCTAAGGACAGGCCTCATGTTGGCCTGTGACAACATTTTAAGTGACAGAAGTTTAATTTAAATGCCACTGCTTCCCATTGGTTAAGCCTCCACACATGCCGATGTCCAGTCCGGTACAGTGAAGCACCTGTCTCTGTTCTAATTAGATTAAGAGAAGTGTTTGATGAGAAAGCTCCTCAGTACGGATGCATTTCATTGCCTTTTGAAACCTATATTAAAACCCATACTCATGATCGCACAGTGTGAATGTGTTAAAGGTTAATTTGGCATTAAGTTACATTCTAATAAAACATTTTCCTCCCTACCACTTTGAGAGGGTAATACATAAAGCCATCTAAATGCATATGCTGGCTCCCATTCCCCACATCCATTATTCATTGACGGGAGGAAATCCAGTCAGACTTTTAGTCCTGCAGTTGCTTGTGTCTTCCTCCTCATCTTTTTTTCTTTTCTTTTCTCCCTGGTTTCTTTCAGTATATAGCAAAACCATGTTTCTCTTAAAATTATGCTCCCCTTTGTCATTTTAAATGTCCACTTGGGTTTTGTCTCTGAAACTGTTACACTTGTTTTTTTTGCTCCTTCTCAGCCTCATCATATCTTTTCTCCGAGTCCTTAAATTTCTCAGTCGTGCAACCCAGACATTGATCAGAGTTGGGTGGAGAATGAAGGCCAGAGTTGAAGTCAGAAAAAATATTATATTAACAATTTATATATGTGCTTTTATATATAATATTCATCTGGATTTGTCCTTTGAATATCCCACATCCAACAACAAGCATGTTACATGGTTTACAGGGTGAAATTGATCCTATGTCAAGGAGAGTTTTGTATCTTCTCTCGCTGGCCTTGCCTGCATTGGATACCCCGTTGTTTGGACTATCGGATTCTCTGTTTATGTATTGAACGCTGTTTTGATAGTGAGCATGTTCAATACGTTCAATCCACTGACAACGGTGGGCTCAATGTGTGAGGCAAGAGAGGGAGGAATTAACTACAGGCACAAATATCCCTTTGGAGAAGTTTGGAGGTTCATCTCTTATTCAAACCACAGGTTTCACATTTAGCATAAGAAATTAGAAGTATATACAAAGATCAAGCTGTTTGCAAATGGCAGTACATTAACTAACTGACCAAAATGCAATGCTGATAGGTAAATTTCACTCGCTTTTTTCTGATTTCCCAGGAAAGGACAGATGATGGATGACAAATGGTGGAAAGAGGATAAAGAATGAGGGGAAAAAACAAAGTAAAAGGCAACTATACTCAGGTGGGATTTAATATGAGGGCAGCAGGTGAACGTTTGGCTGCAGTGGTGACAGATTTAACCAGCTGACTCCTTTACCACATGATAGATGAACTGTGTTATAGTTTCCAGCACAGTACCAGTGTGTCTCACTGTGCTACCAACTTGTGTGTTTCTTCCCTCTTCAGTCTGAATGTTACTGTCACACACAGACACACTCACAGCTTCACTGTAGCTGAGACCGGGCACAGCGGCACTCGACAACACTGAAAAAGTTACTGGGCGGTGTAGATAAAGCTCGAAACTACAGCAAAATTTGAAAATGCCAAGGGCAGATGTGATGTAGACTGCAGAATAACTGGAGGGCTTCTGTTTCTATCAGAGTTCATGCTGTAATTGGCCAAGTGGGGCTCACCGTGCTAGTGCGCTAGCAGCAGACGGAGCCCGTGTCCTTGCACTCGTCTACAGGCCAGGACTCATGTTTTAAACATACTCACCTTAAACCTTTGGCACTGATTTTGTGCGCCGTTTGAGATATACAGCTGGAACTGACCTAGAACACGTAAAATCAGTGTACTCACCAAAATCCAGACACATACTTAACTTCTATTTGGCATTAAACTGTCTTCTCTGAACTGGTTTCCTGTGAAAATGCCAAGATAGCACCGTCGCTAACTCATGCACTCCCACCCGCAAAATGCTAAAGTCATAATAGTCGTCTTTACAATTAGTTCCCAAACGTTGAAATAACACTCGCCTTTATTTTTAAGCCAAATTTGGAGCCACTCGTCACTTGCAGAGACATTGCTGTGTCACCCTGTTGTGTTTAGCACCATCGCCTGTTGGAATATAATCCTTTAAATGGCTTTGCATTGCTATCACAAGAGAGAGGCAGAAGTCATGATTTCTGTTAAGCCACTGCCTTTCACTGATGTAAATGAGACTATTAAACAGTTTGACACTTGCAGTAAAATAGTTGAAAATCACATGTCTGTCCTGTAAATCTGTATAGATCTATCCTGTAAAGACTATAAAATGTAATAGGTTATCATTCAAAGTGAATATTTTATTTTATTCTTTCTTGCACAGAGTCTCTTTTGAAGATTTCATTCATTTTCCTCTTCTGCTTTTCCCCCACTCTTTCTAGTTCACCTCTTCCTCCTTTTACCCACATCCCTCATTCTCTCTCCTATACTCTGCTTTCGCTGAATGTTCGTCCACAAGAGATATCTGCTGACTCGACATATTGTTCCTCATACTATACCCCTGTACTCTCTCCCGCTTCCCTTCTATCTCGTCCTTGCTCCTTTCGGTCCTCCTACCTTCCCTTCCTCTTTCCCACCTTTGATCCCTACAGTCTGTGAATTTCCAAACCTCTTCCCCCACTTTAATTCTGTTTCTCTCTCTGCCTCTCTCTCTCTCTCTCTCTCTCTGCCTCTCTCCCCTCTATCTCATCTCTTTACAGATATTTGCCTCGGAGTGGCCGTACAGTGGCTCAGTGCTGAGTTGTCCTGCTAAAATTAGATAATGTCCTGGGTTATTAACACCCTTCTACTGGGCAGTACTGGCCATGCTCCAGAAATCAACAATCCACATTATCCCTACTGCATAGGGAGGTTACAATTTTTACAGTGCAACACCACTGTGTTCGTCTCGTCTGCTGGCTCACACCCAGACTAATTCATAGACAATATTTCTTAATAGAACTGTGATAGTACAGCTGGCCACATTGCCCTTTGTTTCTTAACACTGTCTTAGGTCCACTAGGGAGACTCAAATGGACAGTGAAAATTCTTTTTATGTATAGCAATAGTATATTTTTTCAGCAATACACCAGTCCATGTAATTATTGCAATACATATCTGTGATTCTAATTCTTTCTTGCACTGTTATTAAATACTGAGTTAGTAATCAGACTTTACTGACAAACTTCCACTGGAGTTATTCTTGTGCAGCATTCTTCTCGTACCCAACAGTCATGCGAAATCTCAGAGCACTTTTTAGGTAAATGTGGCAAACGTTGAACTGTGCACATCAGCAAATGGTCATTGTCAAGAATGTCATCCAGATGAATCTTAGTGACAGGGACCTTAATGGATGTAAGGGATGTGCTGTGTGTGCGCATCGCAATGCTTTCCAAGGTGAGAGTGTGGAAGCTGAGGCAGCGACAAATACTCAGCGGCCCCATCGCAGTTTAATTGTTTGCCTGCATAATAAATCAAATGTGTCAAGGGAGATTATTCATACAAGGACTGTGTTAAACAAATGAATCGCACGTTTGCTCAACTCGAGGTTTTTCTTGGTGTGCAAAACTGCATGCTAGTTCCAGCAGATTGCATTTGTGTTATTTTCTTACATTCAGGTATGACTGCATGACAAGACTCTGACTCTGATATTCATAAGGCATTGTGAATCTCATTGCCGCCTCACACAGTCTCTGTCATTGATATATTTGCCACTACCTGAATGCTCTTGCAGAGGGAGAAGAAAGGAAAACAAATTAACACAAATAAGTCAAAGAGGCCTCTTTAGTGCTACCATGTGTAAAGCTCTAAAGCTCTGAAGGTGAAGACCTGTGTCCAGAGAGTATTTTCGCTTGCAGTGTGCACTAGCACTTTGGTGGGATGGTAATCATTGTTCCTGCTGTTGCTAAGCTGAAATTTAGACATTTTCAAATTTTCCTGACTGTTGTGCTCAGCAAAAAACAAACCTTCATCTTAACCACATGAGTCCAGAGTAACTTTTTATCTTGGTTGCAGTTTTATATTTAGATGCATCAGCACATAATTTAGGTGCACCCTAAGATTTCCCAGTAAATTACTGGCTGCTATCTATTAAAAAGTTTATTGAACATGTTTATGAACAGGCACTACACGTGTATTCAAGTGCCTTCTGTATATCTAGATTAATCTGCACAGACTTTACAGATACCATTCACTTTGGAATGTTGATGGTCCAAAAGCGCAGTTTCCAGCCATGCCTACAGCCTACACTCTACAAATGCAATTCATAGTGTTGGCTGTTTTGTCATAACTGAACCATGGAAACTGGCAAAGCCATTGTTTGCAAAAGGCAGATATGTTGGCCTATTTGTACGTGATAGGCTCTAGGTTTGGCTCAGAGTTAGATGAGGCCATCTCCGCTAAAGATGTTGGGTCAGGATTAGGCATCTTAAGCACAAGGGAGACAGGTTTCTGCTGCTGACGACAGGTCTGGGCTGGGCCTTTCAAGGCTGAGGACAGGTGTAATGGGCAACGCAGCAAAAAACAATCAATGGTTCACTTTATTTTGAATTATTGGTATGCTTTAAAGTTCTGACGTCACTCAAGGAGGAGTACAGCATGTGGTTTCACACATACAAACATGCCTTTTTTTCCCCACCAGCGTTCAGCGAAGAATATCCGGGTCAGAGCCAGTCAGAGGCAGAATAGGGGTGGGTCTTTATGGCATGCGAGTGGGAAGAAATGCTACACGCATACACACACAGACAGGCCTGCTAAATGTCAGGTGCACTGGTGCGACCAGTGAAAATGTTTAGTTGCTCTTGACCGATTTTTGGTCGTATGTCCCATTGCCAGTAGGTGATTTGTTATTTTTTTTAACACCTGAGTTTATTCAGGCAGGGATTTCTCACCACACTACAAGCAGTACCATTTTAACTTACACGATCCACATGACCCCTTGGAATTTGTTACCATGTAAATTCCTTGAAGGGCACACAATGAACATTGTGCATAATAGAAAAATGAACATTTAGCTAATGTCAGAAAAAAAACTTGAACACTACTCAAAATAAACATGAAGTATTTCACCCCTAATAGCAGGTTAACTGGGGATGTAGTTCTTCAAACAAAGGATGGCATCGTCCCTCATCCCTCCCCTCATATTGTCTACTGATGGTCACACTCTGAAGTCCTGTAACCAGGAAAAATACATCAGCAGTGTAAAGGCAGGTCCTTCCTTACAGTTGTTAAACGATCAACAACAAAAAAATACAGATTGATGCTGATCTGAAGCTGAATTCTGAAAGTAGGTTTTGTGGTAAAAAAAATTAAGGTAGTATGTTAGATGAAAGTAGGAAATATAATCATCAATTGAGCCAAGACAGGGTGGAGCCAACAGAAAGGCTGACTTATAGAAGGCAGAGCTAAGTGCCTGGTAATAGCGGAGTACTGGCCACAGTGCAGGCCTGAATCATGGCATGGAGGAATGGAGCTGCAGCTCCCTCAGCAGCCTTTAAATTTGATGTAAACAGCCTCAGGCAGCCTGAGGGAGGACAGAGGGATGGGTGACATGAGAGCATCCAGGCAGGTTGAGGTCAAGGTGGTGCAGCATTTATTTATGATTTGTAGCATATCACATTCAAATGAAAGCTAAGCCATGTGTGGACAAGACGCTGAGCAGATACCTTTGCGGTGTGGGCCTTTACTAGATTAGTCAGTCTTAAAGGCTTACTAGTCGTCTTGTTGTTTACTATGTCGTTGCATTGGTGCGTTGTTGAAAAGGCATTCCTTTTGTCTGTCCTCTTCCCCATCCTATCATCCTATCCTTTTCACTCAGTCTCTTCATTACTAGTATTTTTTGCATTGCCTCCCTTCTGTCTTCTGCCTTCCAGCTTCAGACTGCTTCATCCCTGTCTCTGAGTCCAGTGCAGAGCAGTCTGTGCCTGTGGCCCCGCCCCCCTCCCTGGCAGGGTGATGTATGAGTGGCTAGCTTTGACGTCACTTCAGGCCCAACGTCATAGCAACTCAGTGCTCCCAGGCTTGCTCTTTCTGGTGCTTTCTCTCAGTGCCTCTCCCTTCTCCTCTTTACCCTCCATTAATCACCCCTCTCTTCTTTTCCCTCTTTTTCTCTCTCTTCCTCACTGTTTCTCTTCATTCATTCGTCTATGTCTTTTTCTTGTCTAGTCTTTTTCACTGTTCTGGCTCATGTTAAAAGGTAATCAAGCCTCTCTTCTTTGTCTGTCCTTTTCCATTAGGGCCTCTGCAGCTTTCTGTTCTCGTCAACAGCTGCTTTTTCCTCATCATCCCCTCTTTTATTTACTGTATTCCACACACAGACATACAAATATACAAAGGCATGACATGTTTGAGGTAAGCAGACAAGCAGAAAGCAAACCCGTCTCTCATGTGAAATACAGGCTCATCCCTATTCAATTATACTTATCAAGATCGGCTCTATTCCTGGATAACATGGTTTCATAAAACCTGCAGCATGTTTCCCACTGTACCCAGCCAATTGTCTCTATGACAACTTTGCTTTTCCAGATGCCGAGTGACTCACCTTTATTTGTCACGAAAGTTGCCGATGGCTTTGGCAAAAATAAATACGAGGGGGGGAATATAATAGTGAATTATCAGTCAACTTTGTCTTCCAGAATAGCTCAGGAAAATTTCATCGGACTTGACAAGACGTGAAGATGACCCAGTTTTCGGCTTTCTCTTTCTGTCTTCTTCTCTCTTCCTGTCTTCTTGTCTCGCTCCTATCGCTGCCCGCGGTCAGTCTGTCCACTTTTAGAGTTGGTGCAGTGTGGTGAGAGGGGCACAGACCGAGATAGAGACCCCGCTTGGTTAAAAGGAAATGATGAATTCTCTTGTCAGAAACTGTGACACATCTCCTACTGAGCCTGTCCTGCGTGGATGGGGCTGAGGCTGTTTGCCTAACATGTTTCTTAAAAGACTGGAATAATTTGACTATGGAAACTGGGACGTCTAGGGAATTATCTTTGAAGGTGATACGTCTATGCATACAGTGCAAAATCTTTTCAAGCGAACTCATTTTCCTGGCGCTTTGAGTGATGAGAAGACATCAATGTCACGTTTTTATAGCACTTTGACATCTCTTGTCAGTTACAGTGCAACAAGAAATGTGACATCTTTCTGTTTCTACTTTCTGTTTTCCATCTCCATACTCCATACCACTTCACTTCTTTTACAGGAGGCTTTTTATTAAATTACATACATGTAAATATAGTAATGCACATCTGTGGTTTGGTTCAGCGTCCACACTACTGCGCAATCTAGTTCATTATAGGAAGTTGTCTACTGTCTGTCTCCCTATAATCCTGTGAAATATTTTGTGAATGTTGTTAAACCTTGTCAAAAGCCAATGATGTGAAAAACAACCCACAGAAATTGAAATTATGTTATTCCCCACCATGGCGTGAAATCAAGGCAAAGGCACACTGCCAGAGGAAACATGTATTTTTTAGGAAACACATTTTGACACTACGGTAAACAGCTACACAGTGCCGGAGGTTCACAAAAACAAATGTAAACGCTTCCATGCTCTGGCTATAGAGTGAATTAACATCAGATATTGAGTGCAACAGAAATGTCATTCAGATCAAAAATGAGACACATTATTTACTTTTAAGATGGAGGCCTTTTTTTCTTTCTTTTTTTTTTTTTTTTCTGGTAGCACTGTTTTCTAACGAGCCTTTTTAAGGAATCACTTGATATGATCACTTGAATGATAAACTTTACCTCATTAGATCACTTGCAAAACAGACTGGGAAGACGAAATATAAATTGATCAAAATATTTGCTTATTAACTGACAAATAATGGCATTGAATCAGTAATAGATTTTTCATTTATTAAGGCATTAATAAGTCAATTTTATGCGTCAACTTTAAAAGTCAGTCCTACCCAATTAACTTGAACCGTTGAGAGAAACCCTCCAACTGGCTAACCCTAATTTATGAAAAAAAAACCTTTTGTTTAAGGTTGTCTACAAATAAATTAAACATTTTTGAAGGCATGTACTGAATAGTTTGCCTTCAGGGGCTGCACAAACATCTGCAATGAATTTTTATAAACTATTGTCAAGCACAGAACAGAACAAAGAACATTAACCATTGTAATCACTTAGAAACAGCACTTAAATTGCTTTAATGCCGTAAGCGTGTATTAAAGCCCCAACGTAAACCACTCTGCATGAGCAAGTGTATCTTAATTTGGCTAAATACCTGTAAAGAGGTGAATAAAGAGCCTCTGCAATTAAATTACATAAGATGGTTTTCAGTCCACATTCTTTGTTTTATGCGTCGTAGCTTTGTCTCCTCTGATTAGATTAAATTTCTTAAGGTTGCTTGCTGCATTTTTATGCTAATTATTGAAACGAAACACAGGAGGGAAAAAAAGCCAGTGTTTCTCTCTTTGATGGTTTCCCTCTATGATCGCGTCATGTCCATGTGTGTTTCGTGATAATGTGCTCGTAGGATGGCTGCCTCTTCAGAGAAACAGTGGGGCCAGTTTTTTTTTTGTGTTTTTTTTTACTACAAAAAAGCCCAACCTTAAACGCTTTCCACTGTCTTTCTGAAGGCCATTAGGAAAGAGTTTTCAATTAAGTCTCTTTAAGTTAGATGGACTGTAATGTTGCTGAGCCTAAACCATCCCGAGTAGCGCCACACTGCCGCCGCCGCCGCCGCCGCTGCTGGTACGAAGGTTACACATGGAGACGATGCTCAAACTGCATCTATGAAGACATTTAATATAAAACAAAAGTTAAAAACAAGTTTTCTGTTCTCTCTGTTGGTACTTTTGGTTTTATTGACAGTAGCTAGAAGATGGCGACGCTCAATGTGGGGAGAGGGCGGGGGTGACAACAAATGTCTGAACTGAATTGGAACTTGGGACATTTCATCAATTTAGGGAGAACTTCTTAATTTCCCATAGCTCAATTTCTCCACATTTTGCATAGACAAACCACCGGTTACTGTAATTACCCTTCAGAACGATTAGTAATAACCTTGTCATTATAATATCCTAGGTGTTAAACTATTTGTGTTTGCTACAAAAGCTATGGCACACGCACTTTGACACTTCCTCTTTTTTTCTCTCTTTTTCCCCTTAGTTATCTGAGCTCAAGTAGAATTTATAGAAAACATAATTAAAGCATTTAGGCGTGCCATGTTTCATAATCCTCATTAAATGGGTTGATCAAAGCTAGCTCTCCCCTTGCTAGCACATTTTGACCTACATTGACCACAGTGTCCCTCTTCGTGTCTGTGAGTGTTTAGCCAGCAGCGGCATCCTCGAGGATGTCGGCCATACTAGGTCAAGTGAATAGAGCATTAGGCTCCTCTGTCCTCATCCACTGGCTGTGACAGTAATTTGGCACATACTGATGAGCTTTATTGGCCTCTGTCTTATAGTCAGACCAGTTTTTGGCCAGTTTTTTTTTTTTCTTTTCTTTTTTTTTTTTTTTTACATTGTGCAAGACTCTAAACTTTAAATGTCAACGCAGCATTATTCTTGCTTTTCGTATTGTTCAGAAGCTAATTACTAAAAACGAAACCGTATTAAGGCTGGTCTATGGGGTTTGAATGCTCCTTTTTTCCCTGCTGTTGTCTGTAACAAAGATGAGCAAGTACATAGGCATGTATGCACGTAATTACTAAAAATGTTTCTCGTATGGATGATTTTCCTAATTTTAATAACGTATTGTGAGCACCGTCAGTTGAAAGCGGTCATATTTGCTCTTTGTATACAGGCAGCAGTGACACAGTAGATGAACCAAAGGAGAGTTTTAAAGGCAAAATGTCGGATGTTCTGAAATTTGCACACCATTGCAGTTTCTAGTTGAGATTCACAGTTCCTCCTTTCACACCAGCCAACAACGCATTGTAAAAGGTTTCAAGCTTTGAGGCAAAGCTATCCAGATGCTGACTCAGATGTCACATAGAGGAAGGTAATGATCATCACTGACTCTTATCTTTGAGGTCTGTTCAGTCTGCCTGGAGGCTTAACTGGCTGAAATCCAGTGAAGCTGGTGGATTTCTTCTGGTCAGGGCATCACTGGCTGAAAGCTGTAGTCCTTTAATTGCCTGTCCAGGAGGGGAATGGCTAAGCTTAATCCACCTGAGGAGCAAAGGGGAGGCTTTTCAGCTAGCAGAGGGGCTGCTGTAACATGCTGGTATCTGATAGGTGGGGAAGAAGCATATGCTCCTTGACTGCAGGACTGACAGCTTTTCCTGATTGTTACATTACATTGCATTTTACACAGCCAGTGTTTACAGTGGGGATTAGTGATGAAATATAACGGCTGACAACATATCACCATTTCATGGTGGAGCCATAAATAAAAACTCTTCATTAACGGTGGAGAAAGCGGTTCTTATCGAACACACTTTTTGTGAAACTTGGAGATCTGTGTGTGTGTGAGACTAAAAAATATAGGAAGAACCAAAGTAGTGCCAATGGATCCACACAACACTCTTCTAGCTAATTAGCGAGGGGGGCATTTGTGCAGTGACATGTAACCACACTGCGAGGCTATGAATTTGGAGAGCGGAGCTACTGAAGGGAAGGGTGTGTTTGTTTGGCTGTTAGGTTCTATGGTTCACTACACCCAGTTCCTTCAGCCAGATAGTCTGCAGTCTGCAAGCACTGCACCACAACATTAAGGCAACTGCAAGAAATATGGGTGTCTTATTTGATTCTGGTTTCTGTTTTGGTGACCAGGTAAGGAAGGTTGCTCAGTCCGGTTTCCTTAAGTTAATTTAAAAAATCAGATTTTTCCTGTTTTTCAAGGGCATACACAGGGTGGTCCGGGCTTTTATCTCTTCCCCTTTGGATTTTTGCAAAGGCCTCTATACAGTTATTACTTAGGCTTCCCTCCACTGCCTTAGTCAAAATGCTTCTGCTAGGATTATCACCTGTTAGAGAAAACAGGATCATGTAACGCATATTCTGGTCTCTCTGCACTGGATTTTCGTATTGATTTTATTATTGACTTTAAAGGACCTACACAATCATGCCCCTAACTAAATCAAGGATCCTCTAATCCCATATGAGCCTGGTCGTCCTCTTAGTTCAGCAGGCAGCAGTCTTTTGGTTGTTCCCAGAGCCCATCTGATGACTAAGGTTATTGTTGCTTTGCAGTCTGGCTGGAATGACTTACCTGTTGAAATTAGATCTGGTAAATCTATTACTGTTTATTAAAACTTTATTGTTTTAATCTCTGTGTGAAATTTAATGACTTTATATTATTAGGATTTTTTAATGTTATTTTATTGTTATATTATTGTATTTTTTTTATGAAGCACTATATAACACTGTAAAGAAAAGCTTATTGTTGTCGTCGTTCATCAGAATTGCCTACTCCACCTTTAATTGCGATCTCGGGCTTGATGAGCATAGTGTGCGTTAACATCCAAAATGGGAGGAAATGGAGAGGAAATATGAAGTCAAATGAAAAGTTTGCTTGAATCATTTTAAAAACAAGTTGTGTGGTGCTGACTCTGTTGGTGTGGTGGTTTTATTCATTTGGATGGTCACAACAGACTGCAGTAATGGTTACAGCTTAATAAAGGATTCTGGTGCCTGTTTGGGGCTGAAGCTGCAGTTTGTACTGCACGAGAGGAGGACTTGATTACTGGTTTGAATTAGATTTTAGGTGGGTTGTGCTCGCTATGCTGCTGCTACGCTTGTCATTAAGAAGATGCGACGGTGTTTTTTTTTTTTTTCTGCCTTACGGTTAATTAAACACCTACCTTCCTCTGCCGTACAATGCCTTTTTTTTTTTTTTTACTATTTTTCTACCCGTACGTAGATGTGTGAAAGATCCCCGTGTAACGCTTCCTCTCGTTTTTGTATGTCGCTGCACGGCTTGTGTTGTGATTTAGGTGGATAGCTCTGCAGGCAAATTGTAGCAGCCGGGCACTTCCCACCCCGCAGTCCTCGCATACACACAAACGCACGCTAATGATGAGCTGTAGTGCACCTCTACGTGCCCCCTGTATGAAAAATGACCACCCCCCACCTTGGCGTTGAGAGTCATGTGAAGAATGAATGGATATAATCCGTAAGCTCCCCTGATCACTCTCCTCTGAAAGAGTAGCTTGTTATTCTCTGTCACTCTGTTCCCTCGTTCTCTCTCTCATTTTTTTCCAGCCTCCATCCTTCCAACCCTCTCTGCCTGTTTTCTCTCTCCTCTGCATCTTTTATCAGAGTTCTCCATCTGTCTTTAACTGTGCCCTCTCTCTCTCTCTCTTTCTCTTTCTGTCTCAGTCTGCCTGCCATTATTTTCTCATCCGCTTTTATAGTATCCACCTCTTCTCTGCTGAATCATTTCTATATATTTAAATATCTGAATGCACCCCCCTCTCCCTTTTTTTTTTTTTTCTTCTCCCCATCAGTGCTTGCTCTGTTACACTTCTGCTCCTCCTCTGCAGTACTGCAAATATCCCCTCATTTTCTTTTGACTCCATGTAATGTGTTTGGTTCATGCATTATCACACTGTCCTCCATCTAACATAACTTGATTTCTGCAAATGAAATCATCTAATTTGTTTAGCTTTTTTTATTTTTTTTGCCACAAGCTTTTTCATTGTTTTCCACTGAACAGACAAGTACAAAACAGAACAAATATCGGACACATTGTCACATGGCGGAGTAGTGTTGTAGTCAAGACTTTGAGGGGTCAAGACCAAAACCAGGCAAGGGTATTGCAGCAGTATGTTTTTCAAATATTACAGATTGATATGATATGATATGATATGATATGATATGATATGATATGAGGAGTGAGATGATTCCTCTTTCCAGCAATTAGGCAGAATTAGGCAGCCT
>JAPQRN010000017.1:21200971-21212564 GCA_037367275.1 Coranthus polyacanthus
GCCTGCAAGCTGGCAGCTGCTTTTGTGTGTCGTGACCACTTGAAGATGAAGAATTCACCAAGAGACGTGTGTGCATGTTAAACGCGAACACGTTACACATACAGTGAGTACATTTGCGCAAACACTTGGGTGCATATTTGCAAACACTTGCACGCACAGAGAAACGGACACACGCTTACAAACTGCAAACACAATCGTATAATTAAGCTTGTGATACTGCCTCTCCAATTAGCCCTCTTGTGCAGGCTCAAGAACGTTTAAGCAGCAACACGGATACATACATTTACAAGCGTGACAAGCAGACGTGCAGACACAGAAACGTCAATAAAAACAAACGTTCTCACAGTGTTTGTATTTTGCAAAAATAACTAGCCTGAAAACAAACGCCACACACTTCAACCCTTATATACTTAGACGAGGATGGAAATGGACACTAAATGCAGCAGACATTTTGCCTCCTGGATATTAGGATGCCACCAGTTGTCATAAAAAGTCATGCTGCTCTTAGTCATCTTGCCTGGTTAAGCGAGTCTGCATGAGTGTGTGCATTTCAATGACAAACTGCCCGTGTTTGAGTAAGTTAGTTCACTGGTGCAACACTTTCTCCGAAAACTTGCATTCATGTGCAGCTAATTTACAAGAGCATCGACATCTAATGTTGCTTACAATGAGTTTTTCATCAACACAATGAGAAAAATGAAAGTGTTCACTGTCAGTGTGCTTTATTTGATAATTTGTCATCTTTAATCTGCAACACAAATTGAAGATTGTGGTCGAAGGTTTGATATTAAAGTCAATGATGACCCGGAGTTGACATTTTCTAAACCATCTTGCCGGGTTAACTAAATGCAACTCTGTTTGATTAAACCTGCGTACTGTATGTAAATGTATGTTTGCATGTAGGTATTCCAGATTTGTGTGTGTGTGTGTTTGTGTATTTTTGTCCTCCTTTGGATGAGATTCATGTCAAGTATTCTGACATTTCTCCTGGAAAAACTATGAATATATTCATGTGTTAAAGCAGAGTATTGGGGCAGAGAGAAGAGGCGTATGTGTGTTGTAGTGGAATCTGCTCCTTTCAGTAGCCTGGAGCAAGACTGAGCGACTCACAGTGGGAACGAGGTTACAGGCTTTCTGAGTGTTGAGACACAGGGGGAAGACGCTCAAAGTCACCGCAAAGACGTACAGATTGGTGACACATTAAAAGAAAGACCAACATAAAGTGTAAGGTTTTGGGCCACCGCATTCCACCAGAACAACTTGAATGCATGCTGTTGGTGAAGAGCACGGTCTAACATGTCAGTCCAAAACCTCCCCTAGTTGTGAAATTGGGTTGAGATCTGTCGAATGAAGGCCCATAACATGTGATTCACTCATCAAACCATTCAGTGAGCTCTCGTGCCCTGGAGATGGAGGCATTTCATCCCGGAAGAAACAACTCCACTCGGGTTTTTGTTTAATTTGTCACCTGTCTGCTTTACACAGATTTGTGTTCTGCTTTGTGTAAATCTATGTAAGCCAATGTAAATGTTTAACCATGTTTGCTTAATATATTTATATATAACAATACCGGAAGTACGACATCCTTATGAACATTAATTGGAAACAGTTTGTCGTTTGAGCTGACTGCAGGTGGAAAATATATTTCATTTTATCTCAGAGCAATCTTTTTTTCTTTTTTTTTGGCATAATCTACGTGCATAATCTGTCTTTGATAGCACATAGTACTCTCAGAAATTAAATTTGCTGTTTGAATGACTTCTTCGCTAAATATGGGCTCATCTGTGAACATTGCAGAGGAAAATATTTATGTATGTCCTTCCTTGTGAAACGGAGAAAGCTTAATTTCTCCTTCGCTCTCTTCTAGCACTATGGTACTAATGTGGGGTTTTCCATTTGATGAGTAGAGCTTTGTCTCATAGACACAGGCCGCCGAAGTCCACGGGTGTATCTCAAACTAGCACACAGATTCAAAGGAGCTGGACGACCTTGAAACATTAGCAGGCCGGATTACCAAGGTTGTACATTATTATTCCTCATACAGACTGGAGGTTGAATCTGAGGATGGATGAAAGAATAAAATGATGAAGAAGGGATGAGAAGATGAATGGATAGTCACAGTTAAGGAGGGAAGGGTTTTAACCTCTCATTAAACTTAAGTCTGATGGATGGATGAAAGGAGGAGATGGGGAGGTGATGATGAAAACAGGAGAATTATGGGTGTCTCTTTACCCTCGTGTATCCTTTAGGCCTACAGAAAAGGGCTGATTGAATGACTCAGAAATCTCTGGTTTGCTACTCTCTTTGCACTGCTTCAACCTGATGGACTGGTAAATAATCCTCTCAAAGTTTTGCATAATTCGTCTCTTCATAATAGGAGTGATTTTGGAGAAGCACGTGCCTCAGAGCCGTCTCTGTCCAGTCTGTCTTCTTTTTGTCCTGTCATCTCTCTTCCCCTCATTCCTACACCTCTAACTCTCCTTTTCTCTTCACAGAATAACTTTCTGCCACCTGCCCTTCCAGAGTAAATGGTTGTACATCGGCACAGAACGCGGGAACATCCACATCGTCAACGTGGAGTCCTTCATGCTCTCAGGCTACGTCATCATGTGGAACAAAGCCATTGAACTGTGAGTGCTACTGCCCATGTGTCACCTCCCACACTTAATACCTTTTTTAAAACTTCTGTGCATTTGCTCTCCTTGTCTCCAGTTTTCTTCCTCAAATGCTGCATGATTTATGCTGTCGTATAGGTTTTCCACCATATAGGAGAGGTTCCTATCACTGATATGTAGATCAATATTTGAACTCTGTAGGACTCAAACTCACACTGCCAACACTGCAACATGGTGCACAGGGTCTATTGACTTTGCTTGCTGCACTTAAGTGAGGTGAGGGATGCTGTGTAATCAGCATTTTACCTTTCAAAAGGTTATTGTAGTTTAAATGTAATGTGATAAGAAAGAATCATTAGTCAGTCTATCATTTCCAGGCACAGTATTGGACTCCAGGTAGTGAGCGACCTGTCTCTTTGCTGTTTCAATGGATCTGTCAGTTTGACAGGCTCCATTTTGGTTCCCTGCTGTAGAGACTTAAATTATTCACCGGAGCGTTTTGCTTTACGCTTTCCCCTCATCCCCTTCTGTGCATGTGTGTGTGGATAGAGGGGAGGGGGGTGGAACAGGTGTCTGCCGAGATCAGTGTATGGTACGCGCAGACATCTCGTCTCGTCGACAGGGCTGCAGGGAAGAAAAGGCGGGAGTGAGTGGTGGGAGAGAGGAAGAGGGGAGGAGGGAGAGCGTATGACAGAGAGGAGCCGGCAGTGGAACGCATGAGACGGGGCTTTCGCCTGGGGAAAAGGACATGCAGAGAGGAACGAGTGATATAGGAGAAGAACAGAGTGGTGACAGAGGATAAATGCAGGTAACGGAGGGCAGAGCAAATGATAGTCCAGAAGAAAGGGGTCGTGCAGATAAGTGAGGATAGAGAAGTCGATAGAAAAGGTTTCCAATTAAAGAAAAAAAGGGCAGAAGGTGAAGTTAGAAGGAAATAGAGGGTAGATGTGAATGATAAGATAGAGAGGTAGATACTCTGGTGCTGCTTGATTAAAGGACAAGCAATAACTTCCACTTTTTTCATGAACCCTTTTTAAAACTCTTACCTTTTTCCCCAATACAGCGCATTTCACAGCTCCTGATGTTAATTGTTATTTTCTGACAATTTGTGGTCTTAACTTGAGGTTGTCGTGCAGAAAATACAGGATACAAATGCAAGGATACTACTAAGGCTGACAATGAAGCCTATGACAATATAGCCTTTGTATCCTTAAACAAGTCACCAATTCTTTGTTCGCTGTCTCTGTGACTTTTATTAAAATATATTACAAATTAAGATGATTTAAAGTTCTAAACTCTGGTTGGCGAGGCTATAAGAGATCAACTGATCTACGTTTGAGCCAGCGACCCTTTTTCCTGCTTTAAAAAGAATTAAAAAAAAATGTTTGAATCATATTGATGTGCTTTATCTGCCCTTGGACCTCCTCTGCGCGCACGCACATCTTGAGAACAATGAGAAAACTTCCACGCACTATCTCGCTTACCGTTGAAAAATATTATCTGACATTTCGGTCTGTCCAGCCTTCATCAGCTGTGCCCCCCCCCCCCTTAACTATTTCTACTCATGTTGACATCTGACCTCCACTAACTCAACCATTTAGATTATTATTTCTCTTACCATTATACTTTGCAACCCCTAACAGCTTTGTCATGGTTTATTATGCCACAAAACATTCTTTGACATTATTTTATTGTCTCCATCTAAACTGCAGCTCTGCACAATTAGTTGGAGGAAATGAAGTTTCCATATCTTTCGGTTCAGACCTCAACCACTCACCCAGAACTTTCTTGGGAAATCATATCGCAAAGATGGCAGCAGTGCCAGGAATCGATTGTCGGATTTGTTACAGATGCTCTCGGTTTGCATATCCGTTTGAGCGTATGAGTGGATCTGTGGTTTTCTTTGATGCAGATCAGAGAGGTGCGAGGTGATTGTCTTGCTCTTTCTTTGTACCTCACTGCCAGCTGTGGCGTTGGGAGGGTTGCTTTCCCAAGACAAAAGCAGCTCTGCCTCTGCTATTGTCCTTGTCTGATCAGTCATCATGTGAAGATAGCCCTTGATCTGAAAATTAAGTGCCGTTAGTGTTGAAATGAAAGTGGAGTGACAGAAAATTGAATAATTGATTATTTGTTAGCTATTTATCAGGCAAAATTGCCAAACCCTGCTTTTTCAGCTTGAGATGCTACAGGATTTGTTACTGCTCTGTTTTTTTTTTTTATTACATTACATATTACATTGTAAATTGAATAGCTTAGGGTTTTAAACAGTTGCTGGGCAAAACAAGATCTTACTTTGGGCTATTGGAAGCTTCTGGCATTCTCTCAGGTTTCACAAAGTAAATGATTGATCAATTAAAGTGTTGAAGAGCTCATTGCAATGGATGAAGTTATTAGATATGGTGACCTGAATAGTGAAGGTCATCATCAGTCGCACACTAGGAATATTGGAATTCTTATTGAAAGCCTTACTAAACAGTTTTATTTAAAGCTGTATATCCTACACCTCTTTATTGCTGTTGTTGGCGTAATGAGGCTGAGTTGTAGTGTGCATTGGGGTCATTATCTCTTGGGCCCTGCTATTTGGAGACAAGATGCAGTAGCTGTGCCAGTTGCCCCAGGCCTGGCCTGGCCCAGTGCTCTCTGTGTTTCTATGACTCACACCTCTGTTCCCAAGCTACTGTACTGGAAAGACTAATAGACAAACACATAGCCAACTGCATGACAGTATAGTTCAGCCAGTGCTACAGGCTTAAAGGCCTCTGAAATAAGGCCACATGAATCTGTGTTTGTTCACATGATGGATAATTTGTTTGCATGTGTGCTCTGCATAAGAAAGAATATATCTCTGTGCATGTACTATAGGTATATCTGGCAGCAGCATCTAAGTCTGTCTGTGTGTGTGTGTGTGTGTTTGTGTGATTTAATTTAGCTAGATGGTCACTGCGTACACATAGCCGCTGAGAAGTGGGGCAGGAGGAGTGGTAAAATGTTAACAGCTTACTGTGACACACAGTTTACATGAACACGTTGGCCCAAGGCCTCTCCTGTTCTGTCCTCTTTCAATTTCTCCCACTCTCCCACTCCAGACCCTAAAGCTATTGTAAATACTTCTTGAATTTTTATGCCTGTGCCTATCTTGGATTTCTGCATACTCCTTGTCTTAATGCTTGTGACATTCTCAGCCTGTACTGCTTGTGAGGCATCACTTCATCCTCAAAGCCATCTACAGTAATACAGGGACTGAGGTGTAAGGCAGTACAACGACATATGGGAATTATCACTTAGCTGCTGATTTACATCAGTTTGTGTAGTTCAGCTGTGTAGTTTACATGCAAGAAAATCATCATTGCAAGAGGTAACTACTGTTGATTGCTCAGCAAACACTCCTGCTTTGAGTGTTTGTTTTTTTTTAGTCGATTTATATTGGGAAATAACCTCAAAATTTAGCCTACATGGTCAGTATATATTATTTTGATCATTAAAATCTAGCTCCAGCTAAAAACTGGAGAACACAGCACAGCCAGTTCGGCAATGTCCAAAGATGAAAAAATCTGTTGGCACCTCTAAAGCAAAGTAATTAAGTCATGATTTCTTTAATCTGTTAAAAAACAGTCTGAAAAAGACAAGTTTTACAGTCTTTGTGCTAAAATAAGCTCATCCGCTGCCAGCTATATTATCTAAGTCAATGTATAGACATGGCAGGGTGCCATGAGCTTTACACAAGTTGAATATGCATGAACACACACACACAGTGTATTGAGGTGACATGAGGTCACATATGGTATGGCCCTCTGCAAGTAGGCTGATCCAGCCATGTTGCTGCAGAGACACTGTCATGGTGACTGCCTCTGCTGGCTCAGAGGGTGTCACCCAGAGTGACACCAGATGTTCATGACTTCTGTTTCTCTCTGTCTCTCTGTCTGTCAGTGGGCAGTGTTTTTTTTTTTTTGTTTTTTTTTTTGTTAGTGTAGTGAAGCCCTCTCATATGCATCCTTTTGCTCACAGCGTTATTTAAAAAAAAAAAAATCATACATTTTTTAGCTCACATGTCAATATTTGTTTGCTGTAAAAGACATGCAGTCGTGTCTTTTGTTTTTTTAAATTAATTGAAAGGGCTTACACTTCAAACACAACCCCTGTGTCATCTACATGCCCTGAGGCAACTGCTTTATTCAGGTTACTGTACATGTGTGTTGCAAGCACACATGTACAGTGACGGCCCATTTCTTTAATGTATGAAAGAATCACTACGTGTGAAGAATATTTGATATACAAAGACGAATGTGGTACAATAAAAGTTTAGAACAGACTGGTTGAATTGAATGTGCAGAGATTTTTCAGCTTTTACGATGCACTGAGCAAGTGTTATATTTTCTATGGGGCATTTAGCTTGACTCCAGTAGTCATATGTGTATATGTATAAATGTAATGTTATAACTGTGAATCATACTGCAAGAATAATGGCATACTGGTACCCTGACATGCATGCATGGCAATACATGCATGCACTTACATTTGCACATATACAAATACTTTTGTCCCTGAAGCCCTGAAGTCATTAGCAGTACAAGGGCAAATATGTGTGATTACAGGAGTGTGTTGAAGTGGTTAAGCAGGCGTTGTTTGTTTGTGCGTTTGTGGCAGAGAATACATGATTTTTGGGAGCCTGTCTGTGCTCTGCCCATCCTGCCTCTGTTGCCATGGTGATTTCTTTATCTCAGAACCTGGACGTGTCTTTGTGGACTTTGTGAATATGTTCATGTCAGACGTATTTACTATGTAACAACAGGTTTTAACAAAACAGATTTGTTATGGAGTCTCACGGGGGAACAGAGAGAATGTTGCACATGAAATCCAAAAAACGAGAGGAAATAAGCCACGTGGGATGTGAGGCCGCCGCTTTTAATGCGTACAAGTTGCTGTTTGTAATTCAGCAGGAGTGTAATTGTTTGTTACGGGTGTAGCTTTTACAAACGGGGTAGGTGTTCAGATGTGTCTTAATTGTGCTGACATGCTAATGTCTGCGCCTGTGTGTGCGTACATGCGCATGCTACTGTGGACGGCTGTTAGCTGAGAGACAGGCAATGAAGAGGGATTAGATAAATCAACAGCTCCAGCTGCAGCAGAGCTTAGGTAATAAGGCTCCAGCACTAACAGGCTAAATATAGAGACAACTGACTGACTGTCTGCCTGCCCACTAACTGCTACCTTCTAATATACACACACGTTGCTGTGGATGCTTCCCTTCATGTGTCCTTTTCTTACAGCTGAAATACAGGACTGCACTGAACAAATGACGTACATTTATACCCAGCTTATAGATTTACATTGAAAAACACTTTTTAACAGAAATATGTACATTATAGCCGAATATTGAGTACATATTGTCCTTTCTCTGTCCTTGAATGTCAGATAAAAAACTAAGACATGGGACAAAAGAAGACTTTGCCTTGCCTCCTTTTGCTTTAGTTACATTTGGTTGCCACTTCTTCTCTCTCCTGTCCTTGTCAGGGACCCTGCCCTTGCTCTCTGGCATTGGGGTTATGTTTCAGGCTCTAACAGTCACTTTTTTTCAGCCGCGACCTTCCCTCGCATTCCTCAGCCCACATCGTCTCTTTGAGGCAGGCCAGGTTAGGTAAATTCTGCTGCCACGTGACACAGGGAGAAGAGATTTGACATAAGGCTGTCTGGAGGGTAAAAGCGAGACGGAGGGGAGAGGAGGGGGGCAGCCGAGCATTTTGTGCTGTCTTCTTCACTGACATGCAAATGGACATACACACCAACACACGCGTGCACATACACATAGCCATTGGGGACTGCTTGGCCTGACAGAGCCATCCATCACAACCTTCAGTGAGCTGAACAGCCTTTTAGAGCCTTGGAGTGATTGGCAGCTCTGTCCTCCTTGGTGAAACTCTTCTGCAGGTTCAAAGACACTTGCATCCCACTTTAACCCTCTCATGCTCTCTATACATCAGTGTGTGTGATGTCAGTCAACTGAACACCTTTGGTTTCGTTTTGATGTTTGAGCACTGCATCATGACTTAAAAAGAAGAAAAACCTCTCAACATGTCTCGTCTCTCTCATAAGGTCCTCCAAGGCGCACCCAGGACCAGTTGTCCACATAAGCGACAACCCAATGGATGAGGGAAAGGTAAATGTTTCTGTCACTAGATGCAAATACACACATAAAATGCTACTCTTTCTAACTGTTCCAAACTTTGGTGACAGATAAGTTTCTGGTAATTCTAGTTTTACTTTTGAGTGGATTACTCTTTATTTTTAGGAATTGACTATTTTTAGTTTTTTTTTTTTATTAGTTTCAGTGTAGTTTTCATTGTTCAGGTATTATGAGGAAAGCCTTGATTTATAGCAGCTGAAAAAGGATTTACAAAACCAGGTCCTATATTGTGCGAAGCCAATATTATTCTTGTACACCATGACCCGCTATCACTGGGGAGAAATGAGAACGAGGCTGGTTATTACCTGCGGTTTTTAAATTTTCTTGATGTGAAAGCTGTCATTTTTATTCGTATTTCACTTAACAAACTTGTTTTTTTTTACAGATTATAAAGTTTTTGTCTCGGTTTTTGTTAACTATAGCAATACGTAAGAACTAGCAGTGAAGTAAAGGTGAAAAGTTTGATCTGAAGAATGATAGCTTATTCTTACTGACATATTTTACCCACAGCTTGTGGCAGGCTTTATGAATGTGTATCATAATCTCCAGTCTGCTTGGAGAAGCTGGTCTGTTCTCTTCCTCTTCACTGGCTGAGCCATTTTTTCATGCACCAGTATCACTGACTCAGCTGTTTAAACAGTATGAGATGAGAGGGGAAGATGACTTTCGGAGAAGGCGTGATTATTAACCCCACCCTCTGATATTAACAATTTTATGCTGAACATGCTCTTTGTACATGAGTGAAAATGAAACAGAGCTTGGACACAATATAATTGACAATGGCTGTTTTTATAAATAGGCTTCTACAATGACACCATATCATAGTCCAAGCAGCATTACTCTTGAGGTGTCCTAAAAAAAAAACCCGTCCATTTTGTGTCACCGTCTCTCCTGAACCAGGGTGGGCAGATCTCTGCCTGAGCCGCTGTAGTCTGCTAACACCTGACTTCCTTTCATGCTGGGCATGAATGTCAAATGTATTACTCCTTTTTCCACACATCATGGGGTCTATTCTATCTCCTCTCTGTCATCTTTCCCACCTATCTCACTGACTGCCTGTCGCTCTTCCTCTCCAGCTTATAATTGGATTTGAGTCGGGGATCGTGGTCCTGTGGGATCTGAAATCAAAGAAGGCTGACTATCGCTACACTTACGATGAGGTAGGCAAATCTCCCCTATTTCCTTTCTTCTCTAACAGCTTTCAGTCATTCTTCCCACTTCTGATCTACAGAGTATCTTTTAATACAGAAGCTGGGAATTAAATCACATATTCATGAACACAGTGTATACAGTTTGGATGTGTGTACGTTAGAGTTTATTCGTAGAGCAAACCTAGACGTTTCAGTAGTTTATTATATCTTTCAAGGCTTGTGAGCGTGTGTGTAGATCACGCATATGCAGACACACACCTCAGAGTGTTAGTCTCCTCTCATCTGCATTTTAAAACTGATGATGGCACGAAAAGAGACTGCTGACTGGGAAGGAATGGGACTTTCTACTTCCTGTTTCATCTCATAGAATGTGACAGGTCTGTCTTCCTAGAAAACAGCTCTATTATGTTGTTTAACAAAGATGAAGCTGACGTTTGTTTTGCTCGGAGATACTTTTACAGCCAACTCTAACTGGATTTTTGCTGTCTAGCCAGAAAAAAGACACAGAAGCTAATCAAAGTAATTCCTAAAATTCAGTGGCTTGTTTGGAAAATCGAAATAAATATGATACGATTCGCTTCACTAAAAAATACAAAGAACATTTTGTTTAGAGCTGCAGTCGCAAAGTAAGAGAATATGGTTTTGTTATTGTAAATTAGCATAATAGAGTGGGGTTGCAATGTTGAACACAGATTTCCCTTGCATATAATGGTCATGCAAAGGGCAGCTTCATTTTGTTAAAGGTCCAGATGTTTAAAGCATCGAGTCGTGAGGTTTTATTGGCTCCCACAAAGGCAATAGTGTATGTCCATAAATAAAAGATGACAAACCAATAAAACAGAGCCACAGTGTCACAGCTTCTCAGTTCCCCTCCGGGCTTGGCATGTGTCAATGATGGACTGCATGTCGATAATTTAGTGTGGTATACAGATCCTCTGGTGTGTTAATCTGGTCAAGTGCTCATGACTTCTCCAGCCATTACAATAAACAAACACTGTACACATATATCATAGTATTTAAACTGTTTTTTGCACTATTTATCTGGTTCTACCCATTTCAACCAACCTCTTTCCTGATTGCAACTTGTACCTAGGTCTGAAGGTGATTTGTATATATATATATATATATATTGTCAGCTGTTGATTTATTGGTGGTTTGGATGTTCAGCACATCTTGGCAGCATTTAACAGCCTGTATGTAATGCTCCATCTATTCACACTTTAACAATGCCTTGTTTTACAGTCTTACCGGCAATCTCATGACCTCAAGGAGAGCCCATTCATAAAAGCTGTAAGGAAGGTTTTAGCTGACTGAGGAGCCGTGGGCACACATGAACAAATGTGCACACACCTACACACATAATCAACATATAAGTCGCTCTGCAGCAGTGTCCGTGGTACTTAGACTCCGAGCCAAGCAGCTTGTTTAAGATAATGAGATTATCGCAACGCTCATGCTGATGCTCACCTCATTGGTAGTGCCGTAGCGCTGTAAGCATGCTGAGATAACAAGAGTCACTCAGGACTACATAGATGCAAGAAAGAGGGTGGATTTTGTATGTTCAGTATGTACGAACCTCTCTCCCTCCCTCTCTCTCTCTCCCTCTCTCTCTCTCTCTCTCTCTCTCTCTCTCTCTCTCTCTCTCT